>CAUYLG010031186.1:0-23878 GCA_963573385.1 Cacajao melanocephalus | reverse complement strand
CTACATGAGAATAGAAAACTGGCTCTTAGGCCTTCAGTGTTAAGCTGATACTTTTTTCTCAATAAACTGCCTATCATGGTCATCATCCAACACCAAAACAGAACATAGAAATGAAGCAGCACTTACAGAGGTTGAGAGTTTAGAATAAGGACCCAGGCACTCAAGGATAAAGTTACAAAGAATTACTTACTATGAGAACCAATGTTTGCTTTATTTGTCCCATGTTTCTGTCTCTCTCTCTTTTTTTTTTTTTTTGTGATGGAGTTTCACTCTTGTTGCCCAGGCTAGAGTGCAATGGTGCGATCTTGGCTCACTGCAACCTCCGCCTCCCAGGTTCAAGTGATTCTCATGCCTCAGCCTTCCTAAGTAGCTGGGATTATAGGTGCCTGCCACCATGCCTAGCTAATTTTGTATTTTTAGTAGAGATGGGGTTTCTACATGTTGGTCAGGCTGGTCTCGAACTCCCGACCTCATGTGATCTGCCTACTTTGGCCTCCCAAAGTGCTGGGATTACAGCCTTGAGCCACTGTGCCCGGCCCATGTTTATCTCTTTTAAACTTCAAAAGATTTTAATGTTTAAAGTCCACATGTACTGTACCCATTCTTTTCCTGATTTTATAGGAATCATATCTTCTTATTGGTTCCATTAATTTGAAATAAAGATAAGAAAATTGTTTACCTGAAATTTTTGCCTTCTTAACTGTTTTAGTTGCTCTCTTGTAACTTCTTTAAGTGCCCTTTATCTTTCCTGGAGAAGTTTCTCCAGAAATATTTTTTTTAAGCAGAAAAATGCAATTGCATTTTACCATGATGGAAGCATTAGATTGACAGGAGTATGATTTGACCTTCTGACTTGTAACAACACCTTATGCTAATGTTATTATGACAGAGTTTATAATGATCACAAACTCTAGTTCAGATGTTGAAATCAGTTGCAGGGTGTATATACCATAATTGAATTTTGATGCATTTCCCTCAAAATATGTTGCTTTATGCTTGCTAATATTGAAGTAGATTGATACTGCATCAACTCATGTAATCTCTAGAAATCTTCTTGTAGTTTCCCCCCAATTTTAATATTTCACAGGACAAAAGAATTGTGACATTTACATTTTTTTTTTGATCTGAAACAATTCTAAAGTGTTAAAAGTTTTCCAAAGATATAATTACAAATGCTCCTCGAGCATGTAACCCTATCATAAGTCCAGGAGTTTACTGAATGTGCATCTCTTTTGCACCATTGTAAAGTTGAAAAAATTATAAGTCAAGCCATTGTAAGTTGGGGACTGTCTATACTTACACTTTATCTGGAGAAGAATATATATATTTTTATAGGATTTTACTTAAAAAAAAAATCAAACTGCACTATTTGGAGATAAGACGCAGCATGAAAGATTGAATGGAGTATCATACTCAGTGTCAAAAGGACTTTATTTTTGTCCTGGCTCAGTAACTAAGAAGCTAACTATACAGCCATTTAATTTTCCATGGCTTCAGCATTCATTTGCATAGAGATCCTAGGTAATTTCAAGTTCAATTTTAAGATTACATGATTCTTAAATATTTACTTTAAAGGAAAATTTTAAGATGGTTGTGGAAGTCAAACCTACTTTTCAGTATTTTATTTTTAGGAACAAAGAATTCTTCAAGTTCAAAAAAAGCTCTTATGTTGAAAATTTATGAGGTCATCAAAAGCTAGCATCTTGCTCATCCTTAGACACCTATTTTCTGCTGTTCAACCTGAGTCCCTTGACATGTCATTTACGCAGATAAACACAAGCAGTACAGAATGGGTCCTGGGCTCTTCCAGATCACAGAGAACATACTGCCCTTGAGAGTCTTGAAGAAGCTGCTAGTGGATGATACTCATATTTGCAAGGTTGAAATTTTATAGACTCTTCTTTGCCAAGGGGAATTTACATCTCTAGAACATTAGTAATGCTACCTCTACACTTTTTGACTGTATTTGGAGATCCACTGATATTTCTACCTTTAAAGTATAATACCAAGCTGAAGTCTCTAGGTGAGAAAGGAGTTTTCCGGTTTGCTGCAGAGGACTGTGGGAAGATAGCAATGCCACCAGGGCAAAGGTAGGAATGCCAGAGAGTGGAGAGGAACTAAGATCTATCTTGTATTGGTTAAGCAGTAGTAAAGAGTAATGGCTAGAATTTACAGTGAGGTAGATTTTTAGATAAATAAGTACTTGTTCACATCTTTTATTTCATTTTATCCTCACAACATACCCAAAATACACAGGTTAGAATTAATTATCCAAATCTGATGAAGACATTAAGGGATAGTTTAATTATACCTACTACATTACTACTTATAAGACATGGGTATTCAGTGCAGGAACTGTGATCCTTCTCTTCCAGCTTCTACAGTATCACCCTACCACACAGAAGGTAAAAGTCATGACATGTTTGCAAGGGGAGCAAACATTCTCTGCAACTACACATTTGACTAAAAACATTGATTTCCTACCTAATATGTTTCAAAATTCAGATCTGAAACTGCCAATTGGTTTCTCATTTTAAAAAAATTAATCCCAATCAGTTGTTGGTTCCAGGTGGTTCTTAGTTCTTTTGATTAATCAGATTTGTCCTTTACTGCAATCTGGATATTTCCCCAGAGTAAATCAAGTCCACTATGTAATCTGTGAAACTGTTCATTTATAAATGTACAATTTGCAGCTCCACACGTAGAATAAATCTGGTGATTGTAACAATGTAGGCCTTTAGAATTCCACAACAAAAGGTAGCTGCTGAAGGACAGACCCTTGATTGGCCAGTAAAATAAACTTGAATCAGATAAGAAATAAACGTAAGCTGTAAAAATAAGTAATGAGCAAAAACAGTCTCAGCCAGGTGATCGAAGTCAACATCACCAGTGATAAATCATCATTGATAGTATGTACCCTTGACATGATATGATTAAGATGGTACTCTACCTCTGTGGTCTTTCTCCAAAAATAATATAACCCTGGTTTAATCATGACAAAAGGAAACAAATTTTAATTGAGGAACATTCTACAAAAGATCTAACCAGTACTTCTCAATATTGTCAAGGTCATCAAAAACTAGACAAGTCTGAGAAACTGTCATACCCAAGAAGAGCCTAAGGAGATATAATCACTAAACATCATAAAGTTATATCGTCAATGAGAATCTGGAACATAAAAAATAGTTAAAAACTAATAAAATATGAATGAATAAAGGACTTTAATGATAATGTATCAATATTGGTTTATTAATTATAAAAATTACCATAATAATGTAAGATATTTACTATAGGGGAAACTGAATGTGGGCATATGGGAACTCTGTAGTTCTTCACATTTTTTTGGTAAGTCTAAAACCATTCTTAAAGATAAAATTTAAGAAAACAGTATTATTTTCATCCAGTGCTTTCCAAACAGTAATGCATATACAAATCACATGGGGTTCCTGTTAAATCAACTTCTCATTGTTTTAGGTCTAAAATAGAACCTAAGAGTCTACATTTCTAATCAGCTGCCAAGGAGGCCAACATTATTGGCTCAATAACCACAGTTTCAGCTGCAATGTTTTAAATCTAGAGCAATGTTTCTTAGCCTTTGTACAGTTAACGTTTTGGGTCAGACAATTCCACTGCAGGGACTGTCTTGTCTTGTCTTGTAAATGATGGAATACTTAGCAGCATATCTGGCTCCGCCTACTAGATTACAACAGCATCCCTCTCTCCCAGTTGTAATAACCAAAAATGTCATCAGACTTCGCAAAATATTTCCTGTGAAGAGGGAGGTCACCTCTGTCTGAGAACCACTGATTTAGAACATTCATTAAAATATGGCTTTGGGGTGACTACTTCAGAAAAAAATGCTCTATTCATTTACTTACCATATTTAAATGCTTAGTATGTTTTGGGCTTCCAGAAACATAAATATAATTATTCTATTAAATTTAGTTGCTAGAAATTAGCCACTATCATCATGGAACACAATTTAAAATATGTGGTTTCTGTCTTCCAGGAATTTACCATTAAGCAAGTATGTGATGTATGTAAAGTATGTGGAAAGATAGGGAGCCACACAATAAATACTGGCCATTGGATAAGGCATTTACAATCAAAGATGAAAGTAAGACTGGATATCACAAACTTAATATATTTGTATAGCACTGGGCAACTTAAAGATGTTTGCCCGTGTGTATATCTCATTTGAGCCTGTTAATGACCCTTGGAAAAGAGATACTATCCATGTTCAGGAAATAGGCTCAGAATAGTTTAGTTCCTCATATGAAAGAAAATTTATTTTCTTTATGAGAATAAATAAAATCTAGAAGAAAGATCAGATCTAGGTGTTTCAAATTCTAAGTTTCCATCACCCTACTAAATTAATTTAATCTGTGGGAAAATTATCTCTCCTAGACTTTAAGGGGAAAGATAAGATCTCATTTAGACAGAATTCAAGCAATCAGGGGTTGGCTAACAGGGATGCCAGAAGATAGAATGTGACTAACAAACCAGCTCATTGACAAAGAGATGAAAGACAATTACGATACAGTCTAAAGCATGTGGACCAGTGGTGACAAGGCCTGGCTTCCAAATTCATGTTGCTTACCTCTGACTGGGGCAACCTCTGGCAAGTCAATTAGCTACTGCGCACAGTTCATTATTTTATTCTCATTTAAGTAATAGGGAAAAGAGAGTTTAGCTTTTGAGTCTCTAGTGATGATCGAGTGGCCTATGCAGAGGTAAGCTGACTGGCCACTGTGTGCAGGCAAAGGAGTTTACACACATTGCTTCATCTCACCTAAGTACAGTCTGAAATTGAGATCCCAGCAAGCCAAATCGAACATTTTGAGAGTTCATGGTAAGACATTCTCATACCCAGAATGTGACAGTGATATTATATCTAATTATTAAGGCTGCTTTGAGATTAGTATGTCCTCGGTCCCTCTGTTCCCTTTTAAGAATTCATTAGGGGGCATTTTTCAGTGTGACAGACAAAGTTAAAGTTAACTTGAAATGTCTTGCTTATGCTCAGTGGACATTAGTCGCACCCTTCTCAAGGCATGTCGGGAAGGAAGAAGAATCAATGAGCTGCCATTGATTTAGCTCACGCAGGACATACTTTTAAAGGCATGTTGGTGCTGAGAAAACTGCAGCATCAGGGAGATGACAGAATACAAAACTGTAAGTAGGAGACTTCTATGGCTGCTTAAGCATAAACACACACACTAACATCACAAAATCCTTCCCTTTATCCTTACGCTTGCCCTTTCATGGGTAGAGAATATCAATGATCAACAACAAGAGAGAGAGAATTAGTTTGGACTTCCCAAATGTCAAGAACTGTAGTTACAAAAACAAACAACTTATAGATAGAATCTCTAAGCCTTCCCAACACCCTATAAGGGCATTATTGCCTTTGTTTTACAGATGAATGATGATTAGAAAGGTTAAAGTACTTGTTGAAAGTCACATTTAGTTGGCAAGTCAGATTAAACCTTATTATATTTTAGCATCTGTTCCTTTTTCTCCTGGAGTTTGTTAATGGGTTTAAAGGTTATCTTTGTCCCATCAACCAAGATCCTAAGAATAAAATCTCAAGAAAATATTCTAGGAACAAAACCAGCATCTACATAGCATACTTGGGACCAAGAAGACAGAAAGCAAGTTCAGGCACTCAAATAAATACAGCCCACTTTCAAGATCCTTTGACCCTTGGCACCTAGTCTACGATAGTACCTCTCACACTGCAATGAAATTACCTGTTGATGTGCCTGGAATTCCCATTCCACCTCATGCTCACGAGTTTAACTTGCTCACCAGTTTCCAACATACACTGAACCAGTCCAAGAAAGGTAGAAATTTCAAACAAGAGAGGCCAAGTATGATAAATCAGAAGAATGTAAGTGCACATAAAGTCCATGGGACAAGAAGTGAAAAAAACAAGCAAAAGCCAGGCCATTAGCATCCTCCAGTGTTTTGCCTTTTTTTTCATAAAGCCAGTAACATCCCTTGGTGCCCCTGGGTGTAGGCAAGTGCTGGTCAAGGGCAGGAGTCCAAAGCTGTGGTTAATCCCTATTGAAGTTCAATAAATGCAAACTGAGGCCAATATTGTCCTAAAGTCATGAAATACTACTTTTAAATATCAGTCAGTTGTAAAAAAAAAAAGCCATTATAAGCCAAAAATGTATATCAATTTCTCATGCCAAAGCTGCCAACCACTGTCCAACTAAATAGGATCTGGGTTATATAAGGTACATTTTATACCAAACTCCTCCCTAGCCATTATCATGAAAGTATCTACAATTCCTGCCTTTTATAAATAGAGTTGTAATGCAAATCATTCAAATACCTAACTGTGAAAGAGAAATGAGTTGTTAAAATAATCATTAAAATGTTTTTCGGCACATACAAAGTAGAAATAATACAATTTCACGCTGAAATATCTTACAACAGTCTGTTTCCTTTGGTATATATAACTTCAGTTTTATCGCATGCAAGGAAATAAGAAATGAAGACATCGATAAAGTGACATCCATCTAGCACATTCTTAGTCAGCTCACATAGGTAAGAGACATTTCCCATCTGAAAGAATGTTTCATGTAAACAGCCATTAGAAAATTAGAATCTGCGAAGAGTTTCTATTTTTACTTCACACACATGGAAACCATAAATCTGAACTTCCCATAATTCCTAAAAATCAGATGAGGAAGATAGAGAGAAAAGAAAACACCATATGCACTGATCTTGTGTTTTAAACAGCTGATTGTCCTCAAGCCTGTTTAGTATTCACTCTATGGAGATATTTCCACCTAAGTGCTAAATTTCAGTCTCATAAAGAAGAGCCACAGGATAAAAACTGCCTTTCTTTCTGGGCAGGTGTTTCAGCTGCCACTGAAATTTATCCCAGGGTAGCTGCTACATTCATTTATAAATGCATGTTTTGGCTGAGTGATCCTTAACCTGGAACAATTTCCCCTCTCTACTGACTGGCAGCTGATACCATTATCAATGCCAGAAAAATGCCATTTCCTTAAGGTGCAGTTTGCCCCCCTTTCAATTGCTACTTCGTCTTTTGGCTTTACTGTGAACATGATGAAATGGCAGATACACTAACTGATGGCAGCAGACTGGACTGGGCAGCAGAGAGACTGAAGGTTGCTTGCAGCCTGTGATATGGATTTGAAGGCATATTGCCTTGCGGTAAAGTAACACAAAATCACACTCTGCTGTGGCTGTGAGTTTCAGCAGCCAGGCACCAGCTACAAAACTTGCTAGCATTGTTTAAAGAGGTACACCTGCTCTGAATCACAGTTGCAATGCACTGGGGAAAAACATTCTGGGCTTGGTGTCAGAAAACCCGGCTGAGCCAGGTACTAGCTGTGGCACCTAGGAAAAGCCTTTAAATTTGAATTCAGTTTTCTTACCTATAAGGTAAAGGTTTTAATGCCTGTTTTGAAGGGCATGATGATGGAGAGAAATGATGGATGAGGCTTCCAAATGATAAAGCAATATAGAAACTAAGTATGGTTAATCCCATCAGTCTGCTATGGGAGATTTATGTGTTAGACTGTTAGGCACTGTGTCTGAATATTCTGTTTCAAGTTATATAGTAGATATTATTATTTTAAAACATTGTTTTCTTTATAGCTCCCACACAATTGCCACTAGGATTAAGTCTACATTCACGTAGTTCTATGTGAACACGTAATATGCTCACCACCCACACAGTGGGACCAGTAGATCACTAAAAGGCCCCTGTTGCTGGTGTCTAGTATTTTACAAAATCAGCCCTTTGGATTGAGTCATTATTTAAAAGCCAAATGCCTGGCAGGGGAACACTGTGATTTTCATCATTCATTATTCCTTTCATGTGGTTTTATTTCCCAGATTCCCATATTGAATGCCAGCCATATTTTGGCCTTTCCATCTGTGATCTTTAATCATTACAACCAAATCCTTTTATATAGGAGAATCCCGAGGCCCCAAGAGGGGACTGGAAGTGCCCAAGCCACTGCATGGGGCAACCAGGATGCAAACCATGTTTCCTCTGATTTTAAAGGTCATACTCCTTTCTTCTACGTAAAGAGTCTCATTTCTTAACCCTCTTAATAAGTTTAACCACTCTACTCAATCATAGTATCCATTAAGCAACACATTCCCTTTTCTTTTACCCTGTTCTCAGATTAATAGAAAAAATTGTAGCTCTAGAACTAGGGATCCATCTAATTTCAGACTCCCTCCCCAATCATTTTTAATAAATTATTTATATTAGCTCTTTTTCAGAAGACATACATCAAGAATCCACTGCATGCTATGTTCTCTTATGATGTCCCAAGATCCACTTGGCTATTTTTCTTTTTAGAAAATGTCCATACTGTAAAGAGGAGGATTTATCTTCTTCATGCCTCAACATCTGTCTTAAGCTATACATTCTATTTTCTGACCTAGAAAGAGTGGTCATGCTCCCAGGAAGATATTGTGCATCCTTTGATAAAATGTGATGAAAGGGACTTAGTTAAAACACCCAGTGAAGGAGAAATAAGTTAGAAATAGGAGAGGTAGACTTAGGACATGTGATGAGACAAGAGTAAAGAACAATCTGAATGTTTGCTGGATACAACCCTCATCTTAAATGATTATTATGTCCAACTTTGAGTGTTGGAAATATAGATGTAAAACTATAAGCAGACACCTTAAGGTACAAATGACTTGAGGCCTGCCCCTGGTACACTTTTTCTTCCCCAACTATTTTCCAGCGACTAGTGCCACTTGGGTGATCTGCTGCATTTGTCAGTACCAAGCAGTATTCTTTGAAATTCATTAGGAATTCACAAGGCACATTTTGTTCATCTGTTTAAACATCTGTTGGACTATGCTGCTCAACTTTTTTGTGTGTGTACTTTAACTCCCTAAGCTTTCACTCTAAAATCTCTGAAGTTGTGTTTTTTTCATTTCTTGGTTTTACAAATACCTGAAAGTAGAATTTATGCCCTTGTCTAAAAATAAAACATTAGAGATGGTACATCGGAAAACTTCAAATAGTTATGGTCATTTTATACAATTGTTTTATGAAAATGAATTGCATGTGTGATGTACACAAGCAAATAAGAGGGATGGTAATACATTTCAGTCTCATATTAGTCTGAGCAATCAAAAACTACCAGTTTAAAAACTCTTTAATAAGTATATAAAGATTAATGATAAAGATTTGAGGTTCTTTGCTGTCTTATAAAAATCAAACCTTGACTGCAGCATACTCTGTTGTGATTATCATATTCAAGGAGTCACCCTTCCTGGTGCATATGTCAAGGCTCTATTAAATCCATTACTGGTAAAGAGTGTTTTAATTTTACTGCCAAATGTCAATGTATGTGCTGCATGCTGTAAATGTGAAAAAGTATGTGTAAAAATTGTTATATTTTCAAATTTGGTAACAACATGTAAGCAGGCTTTTTTGCTTTGTTTTGTTTCTTCCAGAAAAAAGAGAACAACATAACAAATTACTGTTATTAAAATATACTAAAAAATAGGAAAAAGGAGCTTCTAGTTTATGCCATTTAAATTGTCCTTATTTCTGTGTTGTCTTAGGTTCTGTATTTATCTATTGGGCAACTATTCATCAAAAAGCCAATTGTATTAACTATGTTTTCTGTATTCTTGTTGCACTGGCATTTGTGGCCTCCCAATTGAGAACAGACTGCCCCTCCCAGAGCTGGCCAATTATTAAAAATAGCAAAGAGTGGCTGGGTGCGGTGCCTCACATCTGTAATCCCAGCACTTTGGGAGGCTGAGGCGGCTGAATCTCTTGAGGTCAGGAGTTCGAGACCAGCCTGGCCAACATTGTGAAATGCTGTCTCTACTAAAAATACAAAAGAGCTGGGCATGGTGGTGTGCACCTCTAATCCCAGCTACTCGGGAGGCTGAGGCAGGAGAATCACTTGAACCCAGGAGGCGGAGGTTGCAGTGAGCCAAAATTGTGCCACCGCATTCCAGCCTAGGCAACAGAGCGAGACTCTGTCTCAAAAAAAAAAAAAAAGGGGGCTCAGCAGGGAGCATACCTTTCATTTGCAAACTAACCAAGCCAGAGCCCACATCTTCAACTATCCTCTTAAATTCTTGCACAGCAAGCCAATATTCCTCCTGTCCTAAGCGAGGTATCAGACAACTGAGGACTACCTCTCAGAATTATTCAAACTAGCCAATTCAAAGCTATTTGCCTTTTTCTGCATTGTCCTTCCCATGGAAACTCATAGGCCTTCCCTGGGATCTTTGCAGCTACTTGACCAAACTTCCCCATGTGGCCCTACATGATGTGGTGTGCCCCTTTCTCTTGTAAAATGTAAGTAATACATTCTTTATTCAATTACACGGATCTCTCCATGGCATCACTTGGTCACTTTTATAAATTGAAATCCCATGGGTATAACCACTGATACACCTTCTCTTCACTAAATGTCATTGTCCAAAGCAGTTGCATCTGACAGAGAGCAGCTCACTCTCCCTTTCTCTCTCTTTTTAACATCTTTATTACAGTCTCATTCACATACCATAAAATTTGCCCATTGTACAATTTACGTTCAGTTAATTTATAGAATTGTGCAGCCACCACGACAGTCCAGCTTAAGAACATCTGCATCACCACAAAAAAGATCTCTCATGCCCACTACATTCAGTTGCTGCTCCCATTCTTTTCCCCAGGCAATTACTGATCTGCTTTTTTTTTTTCTTTTGTCTAGATGTGTCTGCTTTGGATATTGCCAATACATAAAATTATATAATATGTAATCTTTTTCATCTGGCTTCTTTCCCTTAGTGTAATGTTTTTGAGTTTCATTCTTGTGGTAGTTCATTCATTCCTTTTCATCGTTAAATAGTACTCCATTGTATGGACATAACAGGTTTTGTTTTTCCACTCACTAGTTGATAGATCCTTGTATTGTTTCCAGTTTTTACCTATTAGAAGTAAAGTTGCTATAAATAATTGTTTGCAACTCTTTATATGGACATATGTTTTTATTTCATGTAGGTATTTAGGAGTGGAATTGCTGGACTGTATGGTAAAGTTCTTTAAGAAACTGCAGAACTGTTTATCAGAAAGGCTGAATCATTTTATACTCACACCAGTAGTAGTGTATGAGGGTTCTAGTTTCACCACACTATCCTTAACAATTGTATTGTCTGTCTCTTGTTTTTGGTTTGTTTTGTGTTTTCAGACAGGACCTTGCTCTGTTACCTAGACTGGAGTGCAGTGGTGCAATCTCAGCTGACTGCAGCCTCAGAGGTCTTTTTTTTTTTTTTTTGTAGCCATTCTCATGGCTAGTTTGGCTTTCAATAGTTTGCTTATGATACGTGTATCTTTGGAGGTCTTTATGTCTATTCCACTCTGAGTTTTTTAAGATACTTGGATGTGTAGATTAAAATTCCTTCATCTAATTTATGAAGTTTACAACTATTTAGCTCAAATATTTTTTCTTACCCCTTTTCTTTCTTCTTCCTTTTGTGGCACTTCTATTGTGTATATACTGGTATGCTCGATAGTGTACCAAAGGTCTTTGAGACTCTGTTCATTTTGTTTGTTTTACATTCTTTTCTTCTTTCCTTTTTTCAGGATAATTTCTATTGATTCATCTTTAAGTTTGCTGATTCTTCCCTCTGCCATCTTGAAGCTGCTATTGAGCTGCTCCAGTGAATACTTCATTTTTAAGTAATTATACTTCTCAAATACAGAACTCTCATTTGTTTCTTTTGATAATTTCTGTCTATATTGATATTCTCTATTTGATGAGTCATTGCTATCATACTTTAATTCTTTAAAAATGATTTCTTTTAGTTCTTTGAACAGAATCATAGCAGTTAATTTAAAGTTTTTGTCTGCAAAGTCTAATATCTGGGACCCTTAGAGTCAGTTTCTGGTTTTCTTAGTCTGGGCCACATTTTTCTCTTATGTGTCTCGTGATTTTTGTTTTAGTGAAAACTGGACACTTTAGGTAATATAGTACAGCAAGTCTGCATTCTGCTTTTGTTAGTGGAGGTTGTTCACTTTGATATTTTACTGCTGGTAGTGATTTCTTCAGAAGCTTTCTAGATTAAGTCTGTGGATTTTGTCGCCCCATGAGGATGTTTGCGTCTCTGTTCAGTTTTTTAAAAATCTTAGCTTTATTTTAAAATTTGGCTTCTGAGTGATTACTGCTGTGTCAGAATAGCCTAGTGGTCACCAGTGATTGATCAGAGGTTGTGCTCGAACATGTTGACCCAATAAGCTCTTACTTTTCCCAGTGGATCTGTGTGTCAGTTAGGGATCAAAGTTCAGGCAGTTTAAATTACACCGGACCTTTTTGTGTTTTTGCACTGGGGCATGGTCTTATGTCCAGCAAGAGATGTGTAGATAGCTAAGACCTTCTGTAGTCTCCTCTGACAGTGAGTGCAAATTTGCACATGTGTACAGACTTTAAGACCTATAGGGATGTGTGAGCCCTTGATGCCCACAAGGTCTGTCTTATTCACTAGATCTCCCTGTTAAATTTTTGGTGAATCAACCATCCTGTTGTTTGTTCCAACCAGGACGATGATGTCAGCCTAGTTGCAGTGTTGCTCTTCCCTGATGGTTTGTAACTCAGGTCACTATTGTTTCTGACAATGCACAGGGCCATGTGTTTCTTTCCCCACTTTCTGCTCAAAAGCAAATCAGTCCTCTCTAGCAATTGAGTACTGGTTTTCACAGTATGCCTTTTCCTGGTAGAGTTACCACAATGAGATTCTGGAAATAATAAAAGAAGCCCCAGGCAAAAATGCTATAGACTCATATTGCTCTTACCCAGGGTTCAGTAGTTTTTCTTAATAGATGCTTCTCAAATTCTTGTATGCTATGGCCAATTTCCAAAGTAATGAAATGGTTGTTTTATCAAATATTTGGAGGGTTTTTGAAATTTATTTTTTGAGGGAGGGCTTGCCAATCTCCTCCCTTCATCATTCTAGAAGTCCCTATACTTCTTCATGGCTTCATTAACATTTAGTGAAGCCATAAATGATATTAAAATTCAACTTCCCAAGAAGCTATACTTTGGCAAAAGAATGAGAAACCAGACTTGAGAATAAAAGTGAACTGTTACAGGCTTTTGAGATGGCCAGGATTCATGATATTCTTAAATTACCTTCGTTAACAGAATTTGCCGCAAGTTTTCAAGACAGAAATGATAGCATTAATTTTAGCAGCTGCATAACAAGGATGCGTGGAAAGCAGAAAGCTATTCAGATGCAACAGAAGTTCTAGCAGTTAGAAAGCAGCTAACTCAATATCCATTTTAGACATTATCCTCTCAAAGAAGTTTTTCACTGCCCTCTTCTTAAGGGCATATGCCCTTAGCTTCTCTCTGTCTCTACTTTTACTGTGCTCTGTCCACCAGCTAATGGAACTTTATTCATATTTGTTCCACTCCAAGGATTCCATTAACTCATGACTTTTGGTGACTCATGGCATCTTTACTATTTTCCTTTTTATGTCCCTCTAATTCTTTGCCACCTGGTGTTTATGACATTCTCATGCTTCACATCCAAGCTTTTCAGAAATGAGGTCCAATTGAGTTTTATAGTACACAGCTCCTCAAAATTTAATGTGAATATTAATCACCTGAATCCCTTGGTAAAATGGAAATTTTGATTCTGAAGTTCTGGGGTGGAGCTGGGGATTCTTGTAGGTAATACTGATGCTGCTGGTACAGGGATCACACTTTCCCTAGTAGGGTTCTAGTAAGCACTAAAAGAGGATGCAGATCTTGCAACGAGGTGTCTTTTAGGCCACAGACCGGCCTTTAGCCTGTGGCTTTTGCCAGTGAATTACCTTATCAGTCAGTTGTGGCCTGAGCCACAGGGTTAGATGGTACAAAGCATGGTGACCTATATATTAAAACAATATTTAGGAGGGAGTTCTATAGGTGGCAGATACTCTATACATCCTACCCAGTACACACACCTTTTGGTGATTTTGTGCTAAATGGTTCATTTTTATCTTTGCTGATTAAGGTAAGAACTCACCTTGGAACTTTACTAGTATATGGAGGGCTATTGGACAAGTCTCTGCTATTTCAAAATTTCTCAAGGAAGACTTAGCATCAGCCTTTGCTCACATGGTACTGTAGAGTTGTGGGTTTTGCTTCTTTCTCTCTCAGTCTATTTATCTCTCTCCCTTCCTCTCCCTTTCTCTCTTTCTGTATATCTCTCCCTATTTTCATAGTTTTTTTTTCCTTTGAAACTGGATTTCTGATAAACAATTCTAGATTCTCAAATTAATTTATTCTTGGAGCTAATAGCTGTTAGGAGATAAACAAACAATATTTTGAAATTCACAGGGCCTGACTATGCAGGAAATAGAAACATAGAAGCAAATATTCCAAGTGAGGTTTGAAAACAATCACCAACCAACCAACCAGACAAACTGAGATGAGGTGAGACAGGAAGAAATGAAAGGTAAGAATAACAAAGGTAAAAGAGAAATATCAAACAAAAGAAAGTCATAGGGCAGACCTCTTGCTTGCCCTCTTTACTGCCCAGCCTGTTTTCTGTAAGTCCACCTTGTACAAATCACCTGTATTTTTATATATGCTCAGAATGAAAATTTATGAAAACAAAACAAAATCTACCCAGCGACAGGAGATGATATGGATGGCAAACATGCGTATGAATACTTCTATATATATGAATATGTTTACATATGCACACACACACACACACACGTCTTTTGGAAATGGAAATGAATTCAGAGTATGTTGTATCTGCTTTTGTCTACTTAATTGGATATCAAGGTCTCTATATTTTTAGGTTGATTCGAGTACCTTGCATACTATTTAGTACCTACTCACTTTAGTGATACCTATCTCTCTATCTCTAACAATCTATTTGTCTACATGTCTATCACCATAGTTTATAATGCTCTTTTATCTTTTAAATAATTAAAGTCAGCCAAGGATGGGTCTAACAGTGTCCTACTGCATACAGATAGACTCATCCTTATTCATCTCCACTTCCCTGATGCCAAGTGCAGTGCTTGGGTACATATCTAACCCCAGCCCAGCATAGGTCTGACTTCTCTGGGCCCTTTATTTATTTTGAGACGGAGTCTCACTCTGTCGCCCAGGCTGGAGTGCAGTGGTGCTATTTTGGCTCATTGCAACCTCCACCTCCCAGTTCAAGCGATTCTCCTGCCTCAGCCTCCCGAGTAGCTGGGGTTACAGGTGGGCGTGCCACCACATCCGGCTAATTTTTGTATTTTTTAGTAGAGACGGGGCTTCACCATGTTAGGCTGGACTCAAACTCCTGACCTCAGGTGATCTGCCTGCCTCGGCCTCCCAACGTGCTGGGATTACAGGTATGAGCCATGTGCCACACTGCCTTTTGTTCATTTATAAAACAAGGAGCCTACACAAGATGGTCCCCTTCCCTATTTTATTTAAAATGCAGATTTATCTTGAAGGTTAAACAAAATCGAGAATTACAGAATCGCCACAAGAAACACATCCAGCTAAAGTGTCCATTTTCTGCTGATATATGGCTGGAAGACAGATGCAAATGACAGGCATTTCCTCTAAAACCACAAAGCCAGAAACATATATCCTGTCTGTGTCCTGTGATCAGTGGGTATAAGGCTGGCATGTTTTCTTTGGAATCCAGAAAGCATTTGGAACCACGCTGGGCTTGGCAGAAGCTGAAACTAGCCAAGGTCTGATTCTGATCATTTACAGCTGCTTTCCAGTCTGTTGTCATCGTACCAGACTCTAATGAACCCCAAGCCAGGCCTGCCTGCTGTGGCTTTCGAAAGGGGTGGAGGCAGCAACTCCTCTATTAAATCAGCCTTCTAGTTAGCGCATGGGCACATTGTTGCTGGAGGGCTCTCACCAACCGAAAAAACTAAAGATCTCTCCCACCATGTCAACTGGCGATTATGAGACAACACTGATCTCATTTGGATAAATGCAAAAATATAAAGTAGCAGAGCTGTATTTTTTCATAGATAATGGTAGTTATATGAAAGAAAAAACATTGATTACCGACTTGTGTACGCATTTTCTTCACAATTGGAAGAATTTAATTAGGCACAAGCTATTAGGGTAATGATTAAAAACATTAATATGTTGTGTTTTAGCATATTCCTTAAGAGATTACTATAAAGACTAAAATGAAATATTACATTTTCCGAATATGATTATGAATTGTATATAGAGTAGAAATTAAAGAAAATCAAATCTATAATAAGGTAATCTTTCCAAAATTTCAAGAACTATAGCATCTAACAAAATACCTGACACCTAGCAGGGGCCAGGACAAATGCTTGATGAAGAAGGAAGAAAAGAAGGGAGGAAGGGAAGGAGGGAGGGATGTATTCTGTTCAGAAAATTTAAAGTGTAAGTAGAATATTAGAGAATCAGAAAAATAATTTTTAAAATGTATATCCACATTCCTTATGGTAATATGGGGTTGAATGGTCATAGAACAAAACAGCAGGGAAAATATTCTCTCTTGAGTATTAAAAGAGGGAATTAATTCTTGACTTCACTAGAAGGATCTATTTGCTACTGTGACTAGTCTAATGTATCAGGAAAAAAAGCAATATGGTATCATATTAAAGCACCCTTGAAATCTAAACACACTAAGATAGATCAATTTAGAGAATCATGGGGGTTTTCATCACCTATTAATAACAAGATCTTAGTAGGGCCCATGTAACTGTTCCACATTTATTCTTATTTAAATATCTCATGGAAGATAACAAAAAGTACCTATATAGCAATATGTTGTAAACATAATCTCATGGATCTCATCAATGTTACCCTCCAAAGTAGTCTTGCAAGAAGATAGTTAATTTTAGGCAACAGTTCAAATCATTTCAACAGAGGTACCTATTAAGATTATAATACCATAGTTGCCTTTCCTTTATAAAAATATCTAAAAAGTTCTTAAAAGAATTTTTCTTTTAAATTACCTCTTGAGAAATTATTAGAAAGGTATCATATTGGAAAGATCTGTAATTCCTAAGATCTATAAAATGTATATGGAAAAATATAACATGAATATAGATATCCATGTATATATAAATAAATGAGTGATACTCTAGAATAGTCCAAAGAGAACTGGACTCAACTCTGGTTTAGAGATAGCTATGTGACCCCTGGAAAACAGTTTGCTTTTTGGGCTTCAGACTCTTTAATGTTAAAATTAAGAGGGGGCAGAGTATGTTTTATCTTAGATATTTTCCAACAATAAAATGCTAGAGTCTCAAATATCTGCAATTTGATATTTCAGTTTAGCTACCATAATAGTCCAAAAGGCACAGAAGAGTCTTTGTATTATTTTTGGAAAGCATGGTCTCAGGACAATTGCAGCATGGGAATATCAAACATGACACAGCTCCAAATGTAGCAAACATAATATGGTAGTATAATTTAATATGATGCTCATAGTTCAATTTATGCCCTATTTTTACCCTAAGTAAAACTGCTATTGATTTATTTCTAGAATCTGCTTTTGGCTAACATATTTTAAATCAAAAATAATCACAGAAGATTAAATATTCCAGTGACCTCTGTGAACTATGTCCTAAAATATTCATCTCAGCCTTCCAGATAAATCCTCAGGAGGGTTGGAATAATATTGCTATAGCTATCATAAGATGGATATTTCTTTGTTTATATTATTAATTGGTAATTCTCATTCATATTCAGGTATACCAATATATATTGTTATAAGGAATATTTTCTCAAAAATTGAAGAATAAATTCAATCGATTTGAATTACTTAAGTAGATGAGAGCCACTGAGAGTTTTTATTATGGTGAACAGAAGGTTTTGTAGAAAGAAATCTGGAGATAAAAAATCATCAGAATGAACCAGAAATAGGGGAAAGGAGACAGGATAGATGACTATTTTTGGAAAAGGGAGGAACAAGGAAGACAAAAAGATATGAAGAAAGGAAATAAATATCTCTTGTTGAACATTATTAGAAAGATGGTAGGTTTTTGTCTTAAATATGCAATTGCAAGAATGGAATTTACACTCTCAATGTGAAATTTTGAAATCATTATTAAGAGATAGAGATTGCATAACTACTGCAGCTCAGGCTAGAAAATATCAGACATATCAAGTATGCTGATCAACCTGGTGTTACTTTGGAAAAAAATCTCTTCTTCATGTGGAAAGAAGCAAGATGCCACATACTTGATTTGAATAGAGAAATATAACTCCTCTGCTTGAATAGGGTGTGCATAGTTATTCTTTCTCGGTCAGATCCTTGGGTTATTCACTCTTCGAGCCATTATTGTTTGGCTTGTATAAGTAAGGAACTGGTACATTGGTGTTTTTAGGGTTACCTTCCAAAATCCTCTTTCAGAAAAAAAAAAAAAAAAACAAAAAACCTTTCAATGGTGATCAAGTGCTGTATACTTTGTAAAAACTTCTTCACTCTCTAATAGCCCTCTCTCAAACCAGAAGCACTTTCTGAATAATTCCTTTTTTAAAAAATTTATTTTTATTTTTTTCTTTGGTGCCATGAGTAAATTCTAACCTAGCCCAGTTTTGATCAAAGATAAAGGCAATCATGACATTGTGGCACCTCCACTAGATGGCAGCAGCAGGCATGAATGTGGCCCGTGAAGTGCTGGGTCACCAGGGGTTTAAAAAACAAAAAAGAAACTTGAAAAGGAAAGGCAGGAGAATTTCAGCAGCGGAATCTTAGACAGATGCCTGGAAACATACAAGATCCAAGATGAAAAGGACAGAAACAAGGGACTAGAAACAGAAAACAATCACTAGAATTTATGCTGCTAGGGCTGCTGAAGTTGGAGCTGACAAAGTATGTGAAGAGTCCCCCAAGTCTGGCCATTCTGCCCTGTGGGAGGAGCTGCCTGGAGATGGGACTTGCTTAGCAGGACTTCTCTGAGATGCGGCAAAACAGAGGGAATGGGGCCGGCAACTGTCCCATGAAAGTATGTGAATAATCAATGCAGGCACAGCTTTTCTCCCTTCTGTACTACACATCATGCTAAATGTCTGGGACTCACCCTAGCTGTGGCATCCCATGGAATCCCCTTCCTTACAGAAACCTCACAGTGCAATCCTTTCCTAAGTACAGAGTTTGGATCTTTTATCCAAACCAGAACACCTTGGAGTGAAACTAGTGTGGCTAATAATCACGCCCGAACATCATCAAGCACAACTCGGGTTGTTTTTGGCAAACAGCGAGATGTGGAGATCCATTTTCTCACTTTTCTTCATGACAACTTTTCAAGCTGTTGGAGCCCTGCTAAGTAGATGAACTAAACTTGCCTCTTTTTTTTTTTTTTTTTTTTTTAATCCCTTCTCCTTTCAAGCGTACCTGGCACAGAGTAGGCAAACACTCTATAAATAGAGTTTGTAGAGTGCACGAGTAATAGTGGCCAATGTTGTCTTAGCATCTTCAAAAGACATTTGGTCCAATCTCCAAATTGTGTGATTTTACAAATGTGGAAAACTAAGATTCAGAGAGGTTAAGTGACTTATTCAGTATCAACATAGCAGTAAATAGAAGAAATAGGCTAGCTCCTGACTCCTACACAAGTATTTTTCCATATCAGTGTTTCAATAGGGATCCTAGAATAAGTGGGCAACACAACCCAAACTAACAATTCAGGGCAACACAACCCAAACTAACAATTCAGCATCTTTGCCCTGTGTGAGTAAAGAACTTAAAGGAAGAAAAGGAAGAATACATTACAAATCATTTATCCAAGAGGAGATATCATAACAGGCTGTTCTGGCAGGGACACCAAAGCAAATGCGTGCAGGAGACAGACATGGAGAAGAGATTACAAAAAAGGTAAGTTCAGTGCATCTACTTACTAGGGTTCTAGAGCCTAAAAATTTGCCATGGAGAAAAGCGAGGAACCGGGGAAAGCAACTGTCTGTGCTCTGGTGACCTGGAGATTCTATGACCTATCTAAAAGGCATGGGGGCCAGGGACGGTGGCTCGCTCTTGTAATCCCAGCACTCTAGGAGTCCAAGGTAGGAGGATCACTTGAGGTCAGGTGTTTGAGACCAGCCTGGGCAACACAGCAACCTACCATCTCTACAAAAAACAATTTTAAAAAATTATCTGGGCATGGCGGCATGTGCCTGTAGTATTAAATACTTGGGAAACGGAGGTGGGAAAATTGCTTGAGCCCAGGAGTTCAAAGCTGCCGGGAGCTATAATCATGCCACTGCCCTCCAACCTGGGTGACAGAACAAGACCCTGTTTCTAAAACAAGAAATAAAAGGCACAGAGTGCCATAGCTGCAGCAGATGGCAGCCAGGTGGAAATACTGTTTTTTGTTTTTTAACCAAAGACATATGATACAGTTTTGGTATTTGTCCCTGCCCAAATCTCATGTTGAATTGTAATCCCCAGTGCTGGAGGTGGGGCCTGTGAGGAGGTGTCTAGATAATGGGGCAGATCCCTCAAGGCTTGTCGCTGTCTATGTGATAGTGAGTTCTTACAGATCTGGTCATTTAAAAGTGTGTGGCACCTCCCCACTCCGTCTCTCTTGCTCTTACTTTCACCATGTGAAGTGCCTGCTCCCACTTGAGCTTCCACCATGACTGTAAGCTTCCTGAGGCCTCACCAGAAGCAGATGCTTGCACTATGCTTCCTATACAGCCTGCAGAACCGTGAGCCAATTAAACCTCTTTTTTAACTAATTGCCCAGTGTCTGGTATTTCTTTAGAGCAAGGTGAAGAACGGCCTAATACAACCTGAATTGTATTAGATTTTATGTGAGACCTTCCCATGTTTTTAGCTTAAGAAAAGTTGTGAAACCTTTGTAAGCTAAATCAGCATATCTGTGGTTCACTTTTGACCTATAGCTACTATGGTTCTCAGCCCCTAGATCATACCTCTGGATTTGCTGTTTTCACTGGTTTGGGGATGTGGCCTGGGCAGCAAGATTTTTCAAAGCACCCCAGGTGATTTGTGGTGCAACCAAGATTGAGCCTTACAATTTAAGATACAGTCATCATGGGCATCAACTGGGAGTTTGCTAGAAATGAGGACTCTGGAATCCCAACAAATTCTGTTGAATCTACATGATTCTACTAAGCCAAAACCCTTATTTTAAGCAGATTCCCAGGTGATTGATTTCAGAAATCCTGCTCAAGAGAAGGGGGTCTATTCGGATAGTAATGCTAATACTATGTCATTTAAAAGTGTGTGGTACCCACCTCCCAGCTCTCTTGCTCCTGCTTTCACCATGCAGACTGCCTGCTTCTGCTTCAGCTTCCACCATGACTAGAAGCTTCCTGAAGTCTCCCTCAGTTTCTATTTGGCAATTAACCCAAGCCAATGCCAGTCATAAAAAACTGTGACCTTACTCCCCTTCCTGCCTATCTATCTTCCAAACCTGCTCACCCCCTTCATCCCAGAATGGAAGAGGAGCCTTTATGTTTTCTTTATTCTGCAATGCTTTTGTTTTGTAACTGTTTTGTTCTTGTACCTGGGTATGAACAAGCAATAAACTTAGTTCAGAAGAGAATGCATCTGAACAGTTGTTCTTTGATAAGGGAGAACTTTAATTATGCTGCTACACTCAACAAATCTTGTCCCAGGGACTCCACAAGAAGACAGCTCACTGAAAAAATATTATCGGCTCTCTCTGAACAAGAACTCGATTAATCTTAAATCTAACCTCTGGGTTTTTTTTGGTTCAACATCACTAATTTTATCATATATCTTTTTACCTGTCAGATGTCTCTGGCATAAATGTCATGGCACAGTCCCTTATATGACATAATCTCTAAGTTTGAAAAATTTCTCCACTTAATGTGCCTTTGCCATCTGACAGTCCCAAGTTCATTAATAGCTCTTGGTATACACTGGCTTCCCTTTATGGAAATCTCATCTCATTTTTTTCCTCCTAAGAAAAAATTGATTAGCCCCAATCCCATATGGGCAGTCAGTCAATAAATATTGAAATGCAGTAATAATGATGACCAAAAAACTTCATATTTGTCTTTATCCATTGAGGTTGCCATGGTTACCACTAAAATCTTGTTTTGTTTCACTGGTCCTTCAATTCTTTTACATAAGATTCCTCAGGATTTACTGCTTACCCTCTCCCTCTCCCTTCACTTCCTTGAGGATCAGTGACTGTCACTGATATACGGCACCTGTGCTGTATACCTGTGACTATTTCAATTTAAAATAAAATACATTGTTTGTTTATCATATAACTTTAAGTCCAAAGGATATGAACACATTTAAAGGAGAGAAATATGAGAATGGGCAAGTGAGATCCAAGATGGCCGAATAGGAACAGCACTGGATTGCAGCTCCCAGCAAAAATGCAGAGGGTGAGTGATCACTCACTGCATTTCCAAATGAATTTTTTACTGCCCACAGACCAGGAGATTCCTGGGTGGAAAAGCACCATGAGTCTCCAGCGCTGCTGTTTCAGCTGGCGCAGCAGGTCTCCTCACAAAAACTCACACAAATCTGGGCGCTGTTTCAACTGGTGACTGGAATGCCTGAGAGACAGAGTTCCCCGTTCAACTGTAAAAAAGGGGGCTAAAACAGCGAGCCAGGTGATCTGGCTCGGCTGGTCCTACCCCCACAAAGACCAGCAATCTGAAATGCTCTAGATTCAGAGTTTCACAGCAAGCACAGCTGGACCCAGGATGGTACAGCTCTGTCGGGGGAAGCATGTCCGCCATTACCGAGGCAGTCAGCCATTACCGAGGCAGAACACCATTACAGAGGCAGTTCTAATTATACCCCTATAAACAAAAATGCTAGGAAGTTCACACAGCAGCTGGGCAGGGACCACGGTAGCTCAGCAATGCCTCTGCTGGCAGACTGTGACTAGGCTACCTCCTCACTGGGCAGGGCATCTCTGAAAAAAGGCAGCAGTACGTCAGGAACTTAAAAATAAAGCCCCACTTTCCCGGGACAGAGCACCTGGGAAAAAAAGGTGGTTACAAGTTCTGCTGCAACAGACTTAAACGTACCTGCCCAGCAGCTCTGAACAGAACAAAAGAGCTCTAAGCTAAGCATTTGAGCTCCTATAAGGGACAAACAGTCTCCTCAAGCAGCTCCCCAACCCCCATATAACCAAAGAGACACCTCATAAAGGAGAGCTCAGGCTGACATCTGGCAGGTATCCTTCTGGGACAAATAGAAGAAGAAACTGGCAGCAACTGTTACTTTTCTGTAGCCACTGCAGGTGATCCCCAGGCAAGCAGGGTCTGGAGTGGACTTCCAGCAGTCCTACAGCAGGGGAGCCTGACTGTTAGAATGAAAACAAAGAAACAGAAAGAAATAACTTCATCAGCAACAAAAAGGACGTCCACTCAGAGACCCATCTGAAACTCACCAACCACAAAGACCACAGGTAGATAAATCCACAAAGATGGGAAGAAACCAGCATAAAAAGGATGAAAATACCCAAAACTGGAATGCCTCCCCTCCTCCAAGGTATCACAACTCCTCACCAGCAAGGGAACAAGGCTGGATGGAGAATGAGTCTGATGAATTGACAGAAACAGGCTTCAGAAGGTTGGTAATACCAAACTTCTCTGAGCTAAAAGATCATGTTCTAACCCAATGCAAAGAAACTAAGAACCTTGAAAAAAGGTTTGACAAAATGCTAAGGAGAATACACAGCTTAGATAAGAATATAAATGACTTGATGGAGCTGAAAAACACAGGACAAGGACTTTACGAAGCATACACAAGTTTCAATAGCCAAATAGACCAAGCAGAAGAAAGGATATCAGAGACTGAAGATCAACTCAATGAAATAAAATGAGAAGGCAAGAATAGAGAAAAAAGAGTGAAAAGAAATGAACAAAGCCTCCAAGAAATATGGGATTATGTGAAAAGATCTAATCTA
>CAUYLG010031185.1:0-21005 GCA_963573385.1 Cacajao melanocephalus | reverse complement strand
AATTTTAGAGTAGGTGTGGTGTGGTGCTGAGAAGAATGTATGTTCTGTGGATTTGGGGTGGAGAGTTCTGTAAATGTCTATTAGGTTTGCTTGGTCCAGATCTGAGTTCAAGTCCTGGATATCCTTGTTAATTTTCTGTCTTGTTGATCTGTCTAATATTGACAGTGGGGTGTTAAAGTCTCCCACTATTATTGTGTGGGAGTCTAAGTCTCTTGGGAAGTTATTAAGAACTTGCTTTATGTATCTCGGTGCTCCTGTATTGTGTGCATATATATTTAGGATTGTTAGCTCTTCTTGTTGCATTGATCCTTTTACCATTATGTAATGTCCTTCTTTGTCTCTTTTGGTCTTTGTTGGTTTAAAGTCTATTTTATCAGAGACTAGGATTGCAACTCCTGCTTTTTTTTTCTCTCCATTTTCTTGGTAAATCTTTCTCTATCCCTTTATTTTTAGCCTATGTGTATCCTTGCATGTGAGATAGGTTTCCTGGATACAGCACATCGATGGGTTTTGACATTTTATCCCATTTCCCAGTCTGTGTCTTTTGACTGGGGCATTTAGTCCATTTACATTTAAGGTTAATATTGTTATGTGTGAATTTGATCCTGCCATTTTGATCCTAGCTGGTTGTTTTGCCCATTAATTGATGCAGTTTCTTCATTGAGTTGATGCTCCTTATCATTTGGTGTGTTTTTGGAGTGGCTGGTACTGGTCGTTCCTTTCTATGTTTAGTGCTTCTTTCAGGAGCTCTTGTAAATCAGGCCTGGTGGTGATGAAATCTCTCAGCAATTGCTTGTTCGTAAAGGATTTTGTTTCTCCTTCGCTTATGAAACTTAGTTTGGCTGGATGTGAAATTCTGGGTTGAAAGTTCTTTTCTTTAAGGATGTTAAATATTGGTCCCCACTCTCTTCTGTCTTATAGGGTTTCTGCTGAGAGATCCACTGTGAGTCTGATGGGCTTCTCTTTGTGGGTAACCCAACCTTTCTCTGTGGCTGCCCTTAGCATTTTTTCCTTCATTTCAACCCTGTTGAATCTGATGATTACGTGCCTTGGCATCGCTTTCCTTGAGGAATACCTTTGTGGTGTTGTCTGTATTCTTGAATGGTAGCCTGTCTTACTAGGTTGAGGAAGTTCTCCTTGATAATATTCTGAAGAGTGTTTTCCAGCTTGGTTTTGTTCTCACTGTCATTAAATCAAATTAGGGAAATCTTTTTAAAATTGTTAAGTACAAGAGAAATAGGTAAGACATATATAAATCATAAAGAGGAAGGAAATGGTAAGTCTTTGTATTTACTTGGAGAATTGAAAGATTCAACACAAATTTTAGTAAATGTCTTGGTAAAAAAGGAATAAGCAGAAATGAATAACCCCCATATCCAAAAGCAATAATGCATTAGAAGATGTATTTTAAAAATGATTCTGTTAATGATAGTGGAAAAATATAAAGTAGCTATGCATAAATTTAAATTATGGTTAAATTTATGCATAGATACTTTATATTTTTTCACTATTATTAATGTACAAGTTGTATGAGGAAACAATAAAACAGCAATAAATGACACAAAAGAACAAAATATTTGGTTTTCAGAAAGGAAAATTCATTCATAATAATATTATTTCTATTTAAGCTGCTTTATAAATTTAGCATCATCTTAGCAAAATTTTTGAAAATTAGACAAGCTGTTATAAATCTGAAGTGGTATAAGTAAAGATTGATGAGTTTAATTAGATAAAATTTCTAGATTGCAAAAATCATGAAAAACTAAGTTAAAAGACAAATAGGCAGTATAAAAATAAAAACAAATGCAACTCATCTCAGAAAAAAAAATTACTTCGATACATAAAGACCACCTGTAAATAAATGAGAATAAGCTGAAGAAGGAAACAAAATTTGGGCAAGTAATTTTTACAACTTCATAGATCAGGAAAGCCAGTTCTTAAACTCCAAAATACTCAAACTTACTCACAATAACAAAAATGCAAGCCAAAATTAAGAGACACATTTTGGCATGGGTGAATATCCAAGTTTATGCTAGCCGTAGTGGGAAAATAGGGAAGCTTTTAATGTAGGCAGGAGTTAAAATTCTTTCAAGCTGTATGAAGATCATATTGGAAATACTTATCAAAATTTGAAAAGCATATACTTATACCCTTTTACTAAATACTGTTGATTAAATTATTTTAGACACTGTAAATGTTTCCTTGCTACTCGGTATTTCTTTTTCTATTGCATCATCTAACTGTAGATTTTATACAAGGAGGTGTACTTAAATTATTACAATATTATTTATGTGAAAGATTATACATTACCCCATTATTTGGGACAAAGTCCTGGATATAACGTATATGTTCATAGTAGCAGAATTTAATGATAGATATATAACTATAGTTTTCTTTTTTGTGATGGAGTCATGTTCTGGCACCCAGGCTGAAAGTCTCAACACACTGCAACCTCTGCCTACCAGATTCAAGCAATTTAGGGGACTCAGCCTCTCAAGTAGCTGGGACCACATGTATGTGCCACTAAGCCTAGCTAATTTTTGTATTTTTAGTAGAGACAGTGTTTCACAATGTTGGTCGGGCAGGTCTCAAACTTGTGACCTCATGTGATCCACCCACCTCGGCCTCCCAAAATGCTGGGATTACAGGCATGTGAGCCACTGTGCCCAGCCAAGAAATATTTCTTTATGTACTAATATGAGACAATCTCCAACATATATTTTTATTTAAAAAATAAGATGAAAAAGAATAATTATAGCTAAAATCCAGAATATTTCTGGAAAATTATCCCTTCCCTAAATGTTAAGAAATATCATCTCTGGGTTTACTACAAAATTTTGCAGGCATTCTGCCATCTTTTTGTTAATGTGTAAAATTTACTTTTGAGACAACAGCATATCTACACTGTGACATAAACATAAGTGAGTGTCGAAAGGTGAGATAGCGTAGTGATAAGAATACAGATTCAGAATCATCTGGATTCAAACACTGCTTCATCACTAATTAGGTATGTGTCTCAGACGACTTATGTGTTGTGTTATGTTATCATCATATGTATCAGGTAAAATAAGTGCGTTCTAGTGAGAATTCAGTGAGTTCACACGTGCAAAATTCTTTGAATGGTGCCTGGCACACAGTAAGCATTCAATATATGTTATCAGTCTTAATCATGCTAGAGAATTGACTGAGTAGATTTTTACAGAATGGTAGACTATGGGTACACTTTGCTGTGAATGAAAGCTGATTTGTGATTAGCTGGAACAGATTTTAAAAAAAGATTTTTCCATGAGTACATAAGAAAGCAGTGTTTTATTCAAAATGACACTGTGCCTAAGAGCATCGTTATGTGATGATGTGGATGTTTCTACACAGTGAAATAAAAGTAACCTTAGTTTATGATTACAATTCACTAGTGTAGCGTGGTTCAGTGGCCCACATTTTTTGGCCCTCAATTTTGCCAACACATTAAAAAGTTTCAGGTCGTACCTTGAATATAATATCGTGATGGATTTTGACATACAACTGACCCTCCTGGTCCTGTTTAGTGCAGTTTTGCCTTCAACTCTTAGATTATTTAATTTATAATTGTAATCTTGGCACTATTTTTCTTCTCCATCTTCTCATTTCATCCTTCATTTTGTTTTCTTTCACTGGTTTGAGTTTGCTTGGTACTTGCTTTCCCAGATTTGCCCTTTACAGTCCTGTTTTCTGAGTAACTTTTACAAGATAGAGCGGGATTCTGGTTTTGCTTTAGCAAGGGAGAATTTGCTTTTTATATACCTGTTCAACTCAATTACATATAGTGACTTTACTAATTTGTTTAGTTCTATTTTTGATGCTGAGTTTAATGCTTTCTACAAAATGCTTCGTTGCCATTTTGTTTTTCAAAATCTGCAAGATGTGCACCTTGTTTTTACTTTAGTGATCTCTCTTGTTTTAAAGTTTTATGTTTATATTTACATTTTTAAAACATGTTTTAGTTTTTACTTCTTCAGTTATACTCAATAATAAAATCCTGTCTTTTAGTTCCTTTGTGTTCTCCACCTGTACCTGCTCCCACCATTTACATATTCTAGTTTTACATATTTAGATTATATATTTGACCTCATCAACAGTTACTGCCTTTTTAAATGAAAATGTTTGCTGATCTTTTTCCTTTATGTTCTGGCCACCCACATGCAGATTACAGAGTACACAGAATTTCTCTAAGTTGTTTGACACCAAAACAGTTTCCTTGTGGAATACACTTGAAAAACATTGATCTCAGTAATTCCCTCTTCAGTAAGAATCAAATTGGAATTATTTGTAGTTGTATGTACAAACCAAGTTGATTAAAATACTGTATGATTGATCCAGTCAAATAATTGCAAGTATTGTTTTGGACTGACTTACATTGTCTTTGACAAATTGTTTAAGATGACCATATAGGCCGGGCACGGTAGCTCCCTCCTGTAATCCTGTATTCCTGTAATCCTTTGGGAGGCTGAGGCAAGCAGATCATGAGGTCAAGAGATTGAGACCATCCTGCCCAACATGGTGAAACCCCCGTCTGTACTAAAAAATACAAAAATTAGCTGGGCGTGGTGGCACGTGCCTGTAGTCCCAGCGACTGAGGAGGCTGAGGCAGGAGAATTGCTTGAACCTGGGAGGTGGAGGTTGCAGTGAGCCGAGATCGAGCCACTGTACTCCAGCCTGGCACCTGGTGACAGAGTGAGACTCTGTCTCAAAAAATATATATATGACTATATAAATTTTAGAAAGTATTTTCTAACATTTATTGTTTTTTTGAAGAGTTAGAAGTTGCTACAACTATGACATAATAGAGAAACTGGAGGAGTCAGATTAGAAGTAACACATGGATTAATGTACGTATATGTCTCTACTTATGCGTGTGTGTGTGCATGCATAGCAACTTTTAATATTTTTGAATGATTTTTGGAAATATCTGCCTTTATGCCTAGAAACATCAGCACCCACTACTAAGAGTCCATTGTCTATGTGAAATGTCTGAGGCATGTCCCTGTGTGTGAATACGATTAGAAACGCTTACAGAATATTTTAAAAAGAAAAAGGGGAAGAATTGATATAATTTTAACACAGTATTGTATACCAAATGTGCTTATTATGTGAAAGGTATTTCCAAAATTAAACGAAATAGTATTACCCTAGGACAAGTTATCTTTTATTCATTCTTTATTGCAATTTCCTTCAGTTTCTCTCCTGACTTTCATTGATCAATTTTTTTCTTTCTCTCCTATTTCCAAATCTTTTCTGCTTCCCTTTCCCTCTCTCTCTCTCTCTCTCTCTTTCTCTCTCTCTAGCTCTGCTCGCTCATCCTTTCTATTCTCTAGCCAGTTTCCCCTCCCTCTGGCATTTTTTGCAATTGTTTTCTAAGTATGAAATAAGGTCTCTCTTTTGCTGCAGCTGCTACTCCATCCCCTGCTGCACTAAATTGACACTTGGGCACCAATGGCTCTCGTCAGTCACTCTGAAGCTGCTACTTCCAGAAGTGTCGATTTAGTGCAGTGGGGGATGAGATGCCAGCTGCAGAAGTAAGGCATAGAAAAACTCAACAAAAACTCTGCCTTTCCTTATTGTATGTGATATTTGGTAGAAGGCAGAGCAAGTAGAGGTGGCCAAAATCAGAAATAAAAAAACTGAAATAATAATAATAAGGCACCAGGAACAACACTGGAATTTAAAAACATGTAGCTTAGTAACTACAGCAGATTTATGGAAGGACTGGTAGAAGGCAAAGAAAACTCTCAATTGCGGTTAATTTCCTACACTTGGTTTCAAAACCAGCTGAAAATGCTGAAAACCTAGACATTTAATTCTGCTTGAGTGGCATGTACTCACATTGGTCGTGGTGATTTCCTTAAACATCCCCAAAAGCATGCATATATCCCACTGATTTGGGTGAGAAATTGCCAGTCTGCAAAAGGAAGTGTGTAAGCTCTCAACTTCCCTTGGCAAGTCTTGCTTTTCATTTCCTGTTGACATAAACACCTACTCTGCTTAATTGAAAGTCCTTCGTGAACATTAACACTACAGGCATCTGGTTAAGTGTAAACTCAACAGGTAGCTCTTCCACACCTATAGTAAAAGGATAGTCATATGTAAGTATAAGTATTCTAAAGACAGAGAGATTATTTTTTGGAGCTATCTCCACCTCTGTGCCCCTCTATTAGTTCAGATAATTTTCTATATTTCTGTGAATATGGGCTATGTTTTATCATGGCCAGAGATAGACTACAGAAGATGAATTCCAAATGCTACATGCAATGCATTTTTGTTGCATACATTGGGTTCTTTTTAAAAGTAACCATTTAAAATAAAGCCAGTTTCAAAAGTGACACTGTAGAAGCAAAAAATTCATGTGTTACTTATGCTGAATTTTCACCATTTTATTCATTATGCACTCTTTCAGATGAACTGCTATGGTAATTTGCTTTTCTTATGAAATGTAAAATGAAAGTATCTTCTGTGTCAAGGAGTTCTGATATAGCTCCTTTAGAAGGACTTAGTATCTAGGTCAGTTGGCTTTCTTAAACCTGAAATAAATGAGATCTTTGATAGTGCAATATCATGGCTTCAGGGTATAGATTAAAGGAGAAAGGGGCTTTTGCTAAGACAACTGAAAAAAAAAAAAACCTTTGTATGTTGACTTATTTTTATCTTCTTACATTAGAAAGACCCAGGATAGAATTTTATCAAAGTGCTTCTTTTCTATGACCTCTTTGTTTGTTAAATATATTTTAAACTATATTTAAGTAGACACATGTTAATTGTCTATTTAAATAGACATGTTAAGTGTCTGATGTGCACTGAGAATTGCTCTTTACTAGGTACTAATAGGGAACATGAAAGAAAGTGGTGACAGATCTGTCCATCAATTTGCAAAGATTTAATGCATGATCACTGAAAGGTGAGGGTTAATCAGGAAATGCTCCGTGGAACAGGCAGATTATGAAGACTGCTTTAGACGTAGGAGAACAAAAAATGTTGGACTCTCGAATCGAAATACAGGCAGTAGGAACTCTCAAAATCAAATGTGAGGGTATTGGCAAACTGACTTCTAAGAGGTGGAGAAACAGGAAAGATAAATATGACAGGATGCTGGGATGAACAAGAGGAGACTTAGCCAAACTGATGGTCCTTAAAACCAGGGTGCAGCGTTAACTTGATACCTGAGGTGTTGGTGAACTCTATATTACAGAATATATATGGAAGAAATGGATGGGATTTATAATCTAGGAGGATCATTCTAATTTTTCAGCCTATTCATTACTATTGGTCTTCCTTAGTGATTCTGCCCTTGCCAGTGTTTTCTTACTCTCCATCGAGGGCATTTTACCTGGATTCCAAGATGGACCCCAGAGTCATATTGTATCACACTATATCATTTTGTTTTCCATTATTGTAGTTGCTTTCATATTCTCTGTATTAGTCTGTTTTCATAGTGCTATAAAGATACCACCTAAGACTGAGTAATTCATTTTTAAAAAGGAGGTTTAATTTACTCACAGTTCCACATGGCTGGGGAGGACTCAGGAAACTTAGAATCATGGTAGAAGGTGAAGAGGAAGCAAGGCATGTCTTCACAAGGCAGCAGAAGACGGGGTTGGGAGAAGAGAGAGAGGAAGAGAGAGAGAGAGAGAGAATGTGTTCAGGGGAAACTGCCACTTTTAAAACCATCAGATCTCATGAGAACTCCCTCACTATCAAGAGAACAGCATGGGGGATACCACTCCCATGATCCAATCACCTCCCAGCATATGGGGATTATAATTTCAAATAAGATTTGGGTGGGGACACAGACAAACCATATTATTCACCCCCTGGCCCCTCCTAAATCTCATGTCCATGTCACATTTCAAAACCAATTATAATTTCCCAACAGTCCCCCAAAGTCTTAACTCACCCCAGCATTAACTCAAAACTCCAAGTCCAAAATCTCATCTGAGATGAGGCAAGTCCCTTTCACCTATGAGCCTGTAAAATAAAAAGAAAGTCAGTTACTTCCAAGAGACAGTGGGCGTACAGGCATTGGGTAAATGTTCCCATTACAAATGGAAGAAACTGGCCAAGCAAAAGGGGCCACAGGCCCTATCCAAATCCAAAACCCAGTAGGGCACTTGTTAAATTTAAAGCTCCAAAATGATCCCCTTTGACATTATGTCTCATATCCAGGGCACAGTGATGCAAGGAGTGGATTCCCAAGATGTTGGGCTACCCGTCCCTGTGGCTCCGAGGGGTATAACCCCTACAGCTGCTTTCTTGGGCTGGCATTGAATCCCTCTGGCTTTTCCAGGTGCATGGTGCAAGCTATTGGTGGAGCTACCATTTTGGGGTCTGGAGGACAGTGGCCCTCTTCTCACAGCTCCACTAGGCAGTGCCTCAGTGCTCCAATCCCACATTTCCTCTCCGTGTTGCCCTAGAAGAGGTTCTACATGAGGGCTCTGCCCCTGCAGCAGAATTCTGTCTGGACATACAGGCATTTCCATACATCCTCTGAAATCTAGGTGGAAGTTTCCAAAGCTCAACTCTTCTCTTCTGCACACCCACAGGCCCAACACCAGGCCATGTGGATGCCACAAAGGCTTTGGGCTTACACCCTCTGAAGCAATGGCCTGAGCTATACCTTGGCCCTTATGGCCATGGCTGGAGCTGGAGTAGCTGGGACCCAGGGCACAAAGTTCAAAGGCTGCTGCACAGAGCAGCTGAGCCCTGGTCCTGGTCTGTGAAATCATTTTTTCCCTATAGACCTCTGGGCCTGTGATGAAAGGGGCTGCCTTGAAGGTCTCTAAAATGCCCTGGAGACATTTTTCCTATTGCCATGGTAATTAACATTCAGCTCCTCATTACTTATGTAAATTTCTGCAGCTGGCTTGAATTCCTCCCCAGAAAATGGGTCTTTATTTTTTATTGAATTCTGAGGGTGCAATAAAAATTTTCCAGAGTTTATGCTCTGCTTTTCTTTTAAACGTAAGTTCCAGTTCCAAACCATCTCTTTGTGAATACATAAAACTGAATGTTTTTTGTTTGTTTGTCTGTTTGTTTTTGTCACCCAAGCTGGAGTGCAGTGGCATGATCTCAGCTCCCTGCAACCTCCAACTCTCAGGTTCAAGTGATTCTCAAGCTTCAACCTCAGTAACTGGGATTACAGGCATATATCACTACTCCCAGCTAATTTTTGCATTTATAGTAGAGACAGGGTTTCACCATGCTGTCCAGGCTGGTCTTTAACCCCTGACCTCAAGTGATCTGCCCACCTTGGCCTCCCAAAGTGCTTGGATTATAGGGGTGAGCCACCGTGCCCAACCCAAACTGAATGCTTTTAAGAGAACCCAGGTCACATCTTCAATGCTTTGCTGTTTAGAAAATTCTTCTGCCAGAAACCCTAAATCATCTCAAACTCAAAGTTCCACAGATTTCCAGGACAGGAGCAAAATGCCACCAGTCTCTTTGCAAAATCATAGCAAGAGTGACCTTTACTCTAGTTATCAGTAAGTTTCTCATCTCCATCTGATACCACTTCAGCCTGGACTTCATTGTCCGTATTACTATAAGCCAGCATTTTGGTCAAAACCATTCAACAAGTCTCTAGGAACTTCCAAACTTTCCAACATCTTCTGTCTTCTGAGCACCCCAGACTGCTCCAACCTCTGCCTGTTACCCAGTTCCAAAGTTACTTCCACAATTTTAGGCTGTCTTTATAGCAGTGCTCCCTCCTGGTACCAGTTCTCTGTATTAGTCTGTTTTCACATTGCTATAAAGATACTACCTGAGTCTGGGTAATTCATAAAGAAAGGAGGTTTAATTAACACAATTCTACATGGCTGGGGAGGACTCAGGAAACTTACAATCATGGTAGATGGCAAAGGGGAAGCAAGGCACCTCTTTTTAACACAGCAGGAGAGAGACAGAGCATGCAGAGGAAACTGCCACTTTTAAATGCATCAGATCTTGTGAGAACTCCCTCACTATCATGAGAACAGTATGGGGAAAACTGCCCCAATGATCCAGTCACCCTCCACTGAGTCCCTCCCTCAAATATAAGGATTTCAATTCAAGATGACATTTGTGTGGGGATACAGAGCCAAACCATATTAATATTCTTCCAAAGGTATGTGTCATATTAAATTTAGAAACCACTTCTCTAAACAAACTTTCTGGAAAATCTTATTCAGAGTTAGGGCTTCAGCTACTACCTCCTTTGATAATTTCCGCTTTCATAATGACAATTTAGTGGTTGTTCATTACCTTCAGATCTTTACCTCCAAAGGCTTCCTAGGTAACTCCACCTGGCCATCTCACAGGTACTTCATACTCCTCAAATTGAACACTGACCTTGCTGTTATTCTATCTTTTTCATAAATGGCAACTCTTTTAGTCTTCCTGAGATGCCTAATTAATGATTGCTACATATGGACCAAAGCTAAGTTAAAAATATCTATATTCTCTTTACACTCCCATCCAAACAGTCATCAAATTCTTTAAAGTCTACCTATTTGATAACTTCTCCTCATCCTCATTTCCACTGTGTCAACACAGGTTTTTATATCTTTCTCTGTCTTTCCCTTCTTTTCTTTTCTCCCTATGAACTCTTCCTCTTCTTTCTTCCCCCCCTCTTTCTTTTTCTTAATCTATGCTCACCTTTATTGTTGTACTAACCTTCTGTCTTGTTTTAATCTTACCTTTTCTAAGATGTTTTACAAACTATCGTAAGGGTGATCCTTTCTTTCCTCCTGTTTTCTTCCTTCCTTTCTCTTTTCTTCTTCTTTCTCCTTTCCTCCCTTTCTTTCTTCTTTTCTCTCTTGATCTTTCACTTTTAGATACTTAAAGAATACAGAACAACCCAAAAAAGAAAATAGCAATAACCCATGTCTTCACCATCCAGAATTAATCACTGCTGAAATTTAAATTGCATATATTCTTCTTTTCTTTTAATACAGAAATAGTTTCAAATACCCTTACTCACTTAACTACCTCTTGCCATTGGTAGAGTTCTGGCTGCCATAGTTTTTCTCTCTACATTGCTTCCTTTTATAATTTTCTTTAAAAATCTCAGTGACATATTATTGTTTAGCAGAATATTTTTAAATTATTAAATGCACGGAGGTTTGGTTATTTTGTGACTGATTTGTTATAGAATCTCTATGGGTATCAATTGGTAGTATATATTTTTGGAGACTGTAATGAAAATTATAAGTTACATTGTCAAGAAATAATCAGACTTATTCACTAACTAAATATGAGATGTAAAGTAGAGAGAAGTAAAAAATATATATATTACCTGTGGCATGAGGTTGCAGGGATTGCATGACTGTAATGAAGCAACTGAAAAGAATTTTCTATGAATTTGGAGGGAAAAGAATTAGGAGAGGATTAAGTTATGTCTTAACTATCTGTGTAATTATGACAGGAAGGTAATGGCTTAAAAAATAATGGAGAATTAGGACCAAAATATAAAGAAAGTTAAAGAAATGAAAAGTGAGAGGACATCATGTATTTACCAGATATGAATGCAAAGTATCAGGATAGATTTTAAGTAAACACCAGAATTTACATATGCAAATAAAACGTTTTGCTCACAATATATTGGGCTGTAATTTGTCTTTTTCCAAGTGCTTGATTCTTCCATTCAATTGATTTATTCAGTGCCTAGAATAATATTTAATTTTTCTCATTTGGGCACCTGAATTGGTGCTCAAGTATTTATTGATTCAAGAAAGAGAGAGAGAAGAAAAGAATTAGGATCATCCTCTTTAAGGTACTTGTACTGTAGTATTATACAGTAATTTCAATGATGCTGCATTGTTTGGAAAATTTTGGGAACTTTCTTTTGGAGTCTACCTTCCAAACGTAAAGATTTTAGAAAAATTCTCAGTGGCAGAACTACTTTATCTTTTGAGAGTAGATTTGCTTTTGGTAATACTCAGAAGTTAGCTGCAGCCAAGTCTATAGAAAAAAAGTAGGATCGTTCTTTTCAATAACAGCATATGGAATTAGAATACTAGATGTGACTAAAAGATAAGAACACTGATTTTCTTCTGTGATTTACATACTGTTTCCTGAAGGCAACACTAAAAGAGGAGTCACAGACAATTTTTTTCTTTTTTAAGCAAATGACACAAAATTGGATTAAGTGCATAGAGTCTCATGATCATTTTTTCACAACTAAATACTTCTCTATAGGTATGAATTTTGGCATGTTATTAAGTCATTCTTCCTACTTATTTTCAACATTTTATTATTAAAAATCCAAGCATACAAAAAACTTGAAAAAATGTTACAGTGCGTATCTGTATACTACCACCTAGATTCAATAATTAATATTTATTACACTTGCTTATCACACATCTATTCACTTAAATATACATCTATCCATCCATAAATCAATTTTATTTTTGACACATTACAGTAAATTGCAGATTCAGTACGTTTTCCTAAATAATTTAACTTGCATATGATTAATTAGAATTCAATATTTGCCATTTTTTCTTTTGGTATAAAATCTACATACAATGAAATACATAATAGTGTGTTTCTAGCAATGTAAAATCATGAGTTTGGACAAATAAATATACTTGTGTAAGCCAAATATCTCTCAAGAACATTACCATAACCCCAGAAAAATCCCTAATGTCCTTTTGTGGTTGCAAATTCAAACCCAGTCCCACCACCATAGATTAGTTTTACTTGTTTTAGAATTTCATGTAATGACATGTGCCTGTAGTCCCAGCTACTTGGGAGGCTGAGGCAGGAGAATGCTTGAACCTGTGAGGCGGGGGTTACAGTGAGCTGAGATCATGCCACTGCACTCCAGCCTGGGCAACAGAGTGACACTCCATCTCAAAAAAAAAAATCATGTAAATTAAACCATATAGTTGTATTTTCTGTATAAATATTTTTCAATTAATGTAATACTTTTGAGAATACACAATATTCATGTTATGAATTGTGTATGCAGTGATTTTGTTTCATTTAAATTTCTGAGTATCATTTCATTCTGTAAATATATCAGTTTCATTATCTATTCTCCTGTTGATAGACATGTGAACTATTTCCAGATTTGGGTTATTATGAATAAAGCTGCTATGAAAAATTTTGTATCTCTTTCATAAATACCTGGGTCATTGTTTAGGTATATGATGACTTTTATAACAACTCCCAGATTTGTTTGTAAATTTTATATTCTCACTAATAATGTATAAATTCAACTTGCCCTACAACTTCACCATTATTTTTTGTTGTCAGTTTTTTCCATTCTAGCCATTTTGGTTGGGTGTATAGTGGTTTCTCATCATAGTTTTAATTTGTTTTTTTTTGATGACCAATGCTGTTAAACAGATTTTATGAGCTGGTTGTTTATGCATATACAGTTGATTCTTTTTATTTATGGTAGTCATGGTCTACAAAGTCATGGAAAATACTGAGTTTGAGGATACTGGCTGTTGCTCCTGGAAATAAAGGGTTAGCTTCCTGTGAGCCTCTGGTCCCAAAATTTTTATCAACCAATCCAGACCTAATCTTGATTATATTGTTTTATCTGTGTGTTTTGTGGTTAAAGACATAATATTTAATATATATGGTTCATTAATTTTGAACTCATTGCCAACAACACTGTCTCATTTATGGCTGACTGAAGTTTACCTAATATATGTATTTTCTCCAAAAACACCATAATCAACATTACATAATTACACACACCATGTATAATTCAAAATAATTTGCATTCTCCAGTTGTAGATTATGATATTCTATAGATATCAATAAGCCTTTGTGGTCAATTATGTTTTTCAGATCATTTATGTGTTTATTAAATATATGTCTAGTTCAGTTGTCAAGAGAATGGTATTAAAACTGCAATTGACATCACCTATTTTTCTCTTCAATTTTGTCAATTTTTTATTCATGTATTTTGATTTATGATGCATATCTTCCTGATGAATTGACCCTTTCATCATTTTGAAGTGATTATGATCTCTGTTAATATTTTTCATCTTTAGGTCTATTTTATCTGATATTATCTGATATTAATGTCTAGCTATTCCAGCTATTTTACAATTACTATTTACATGATATATAATTTTTTTAACCCTTTCCTTTCTGCAAATCTGTGTCTTTATATTTTAAGTGCATCTTTTTCAGGCAGTGTTTAGTTGGGTTTTATATTTTTATTTATTTTGACAATCTCTGCATTTTAATTAAAATATGTATTTTATTAATATGTTTGTAATTACTGATATGATTGCATGTTGTTCTACTATTTTTTTATTTACTTACTTTTTGTCCCTTCTGGTTTGGGTTCCTCTCTTTTTCCTTTCTGCCTTCTTACGCATTGTTTGAATATTGTTTTAGACTTCTAACCTAGTATATCTATTTGACTTTTTTTTAATCTCTATCTCTTTGCATTATACATACCCTTAAGGTCTCACAGTCTATTTAGAATTAATATTATACCGCATCATGTAAAATACAGCAAACTTGCATCCTACAGATCCATTTATTGCTCTTGCATTCTTTAGGCCATATTTTCCATATATGTTATATCTAGATAAATTATAATCCCTCACAATACAATACAGTGCAATAATATGTGTTAGAAATTATCATGTACATTTTATAGAAAATGAGAAAAACATAGTCCATTTTATTTACTCAGATATTTCTTCTGATGTTCTTTTTTTTTCTTTCTTCCTGAAGGCTTGTATTTTTTTTTGGCTACCATTTCCTTTTAGTCTCAGGAACTTCCTTTACCATTTCTTTAAGTTCAGGTCTGATGAAAACAGACTATCTTGAATTTTATATTTTAAATATGAAGTTACTTTACATTATATTCATTATTGAAGAATATATTCACTGAGAATAGAATCCTAGGTGGTTAGTTTTTTGGTTTTGTTTCATTTTCAGCAATTTGAAAATGTTACACCATCTTCTGTCTTCCATAGTTGCTGTTAAGAAGTCAGTGGAATTCAAATCATAGCTCATTATACAATAATATGTCATTTTTACATTTGCTGCTTTCAATAATTTTCTGCTTCTTAGGTTTTCAGCAGTTTAAATGTTTTGTGACTGTGGATTTATACATATTTATCCTTTTTGATGTTCGCTGAGTTTCTCAAATCTGTAAAGTTAACATCTTCCAGCAATGTGTTCCTATATCATCTGTCTCTCCTCCTGTGGTACTTAACTTACACGCAGGTCTTTGGGGTTCCACATTTTGTTTCTCTCTTCTTTGTCTTGAATTATTACTATTGATATATCTTCAGTCTACAAGCCTTTCTCTAGTTCTTTGTTCTTAATTAAGCATGGCCAACTAAAGATTTTTAATCTCAAATATTGTAATTTTCAATTTAGAAGTTACATTTGGTTTTTTAATAAATTATCCATTCTTGGTTGAGAGTACATTTTTTTTTAGTATTGCAATTATATTTTTGTTTATTTAAATGACCATAGTTATAATATTAGATCAGTGCAAAAGTAATTGAGATTTTTGCCATTAGAAGTAACGGGAAAACCCGTAATTACTTTTGCACTATAGCTGCTGCATACAACTTATTTGTTAACTCTAGCACTAAGGAAATCTTAAAGTTGGTTTTGGTTGATTGTCTTTTTCTGGAGAATGGGGAACACTTTTCTAATTATTCATAGGTTGAGTAATTTTGGATAGTGTTCTGACATGGTTTTTTTTTTTTTCCTGTGAAGACCTCAGATTCTGTTATCTTTTTCTGTAGAGTATTAATGTCTTTATCAGAAATTAGCATTTAAATTCAACTTGAAAACTTTTGTATTTTAGGTTTCAGCTCAAAACTCTGTTTTAATTTTTATCTTTAACTGGACTGTTTTCCGTATAATTCACGCATGCCTTTTATCCCCAGAGCTCAGCAACAGACTAGGCTAGTGCGTGTGTGTGTGTGTGTGTGTGTGTGTGTGTTGTGTGTGTGTGTGTGCATGTGTGTATCTAATATAGGGCCCTCCTTTTTCAGCTCTCTCTTTTGCAGGATTTACCACTTACTTTCTAGCAGTCTGATTATCTCTAACATCTGATTTTGCAGGTCAGAAAAACAGAATTTTCTATTGGGGTGTTAACCTCCCATGTAGTACTATCTTCAGCCTGTCCTCAGGTTAAAAGTCACAAAAATGTATAACTCATCTTGTACTGTTCCCTTCCTCATATTTTGACTGCCCTCAAGGTGCTGGTTATTCTTGTTCAATTCCCGGCACCTTCAGTTTATTGTTTTATTTTGTATTTTGTCTAGAACTTAAAGTTCTTATCTGAGTTGGAAAGTGTCAGATCTGATAGCTTAATCAGCTACAACAGACAATAAACCTTATTATTTCTCAAGTATAAGTCATATTTATACCTAAGTATGGTAAACTATAATATATACTCTAACAAAATTTCTTCTGAAGTTGACTTTATATTGTTTTCATGTATTTATATTAACTTAATACTAAAATTATTTCATTATATTTATTGTATAAACAAACATTTTATATTTATATCACAGTATTACATCTATATTCATTATTTTGTATATATTTACATATTATTTCTCAGAGCAATTATAGAATTTATTTTAGTAGCACATCCCTAATGTGTATAATATGCTTTATCATTAAGATCCAACTCAGATGTCATTTTCTTCAAGAAAATTTCCTTTAATACTCCATTTTCCCAGGCTCTCCTCCGGTTGAACACTGTGAGTATAGTTATCCCTTCATTTACAACAGGGTATTGCAATTGTAAATTTATGTGTCACTTTTTCAACTAGTCTGAGAAGTCCTTAAGAAGAGAGCTATGTCCATATTGCCAGGGTGAGGCCTGGCATAATGAGTGCACATTGAATTGCACTTAACACTTTAAATGACATCCGTTGTCTTCCCACAGAAACCTTCTGAGTGTGCAGGGTGGGTGTTATCATCTTTATTTATAGATGAAAAAATAAGACTCTGAGCCATTTAGAGACTTGCCCAGGGTCATGCAGCAAAAAAGTGGCAAAGCCAACTCTTTGTGTTTTGTATTCAATACTGATAGTTGTTGCTTAGTTGGTACAGAAGGATTTTTCTTGCCTTCTGAGCAACTTTACCATGAAAGATAACTATTAGTACGATCAGTACTAATCTCTACTATATACATGCAATTTTAATAAATCTAAATATAGTGTGTTTGCCTTAAGTGAAAACATATGTATGTATATATGCTTTTTAAATATTTGATTAGTCTTGCTACATTTTGTGGGTGAGACATTTGCTTTAGGATTAAATACTTGCATTAAAGCAATGCCATATACTGCACCTACGATATTTAATTTTTTCTCAGGACTTTTTCTTCTCCAATTAAATATTCAAAGTCCAGGTTTTCATTGCTACTGATACTAGAGAGAGCCTAGTCCACCTAGGAACACTCTATCCATCTGTTCCTTACATACATTATTAAATGAGAGGCAACTAGAAGTTAGGTAAACCCTTGCCAGCTGCAAATTAAATTCTCAGGAGCTTTGGTATGTTCTGTAAATTTTCTAGGGTTCATTGCCAGTTTTTGACTGTAGGGAATTTTAGGCTTGGGATATTTGTGTTGAAAAGTTGCATCAAAATTCACTACCCTTTCATTATCCTCAGTTTGTAATCTTTGGATACAGTTTCCTAAATCCCGGGAGTCTTTTAAACCACATGGAGTTTTTTTTTTTTTTTTTTTTATTCAGTCTTTCTACTCTACATGTTTTTCAAGAAACAAATAAGCCACTTTACCTGTGAACAGGACAATGGGGTCCTGATGAGCACCCTTTGCATGTATTTTGGGAGCCTACAGGAATTAGTTTGACTATTTACAGATTATAACAGTTGGTAGTTGAATGTTTTATTTTCATTCCCAGTTGGTGCAATATGTTCACAGCTGATGCTAATGGCTGGCCCATTTGATTTCACATATGGTCCACTATTTGGGGCCCTCTAAGGCTTTCTTTTGTAGTTAGCTTTCTCTAAAGCCATCATGTATTTGGTTTTGCTTTTGTCTGCTGGTCAAATGAAGAAAAAAAACTCTCTGAACCTTGGCAGCTGCAGAGGAAATCAACAACTCAGTTGATAAAGATTGAAAGAACTAGGTCAAAATGTCCCAGGAAGATTTTCGTTAAACACTACAAACAAACAAAATGCTTCTCTACGTTTCATGATACTGAGAGCACACACACAGACAAAGTGTTCTCTTGTTTTTCTTTCTCTTTGAAGCTCTGCCTAAGCTGTCCTTAAGTGTTTTCAGCACGGTTAAGTGTTAGAGAGACCGTGCTGTCCTAGGCATCCATTTACATTAAAAAGCATCGTGCCGCAAGTCCTTGAGAAAACATTTTCTTTTGGGCAGTTTTTACAACTTAATTTATTTGCTGCTAAGATTCACTAAGGAAGAAAGCATTAAAATTGAGCTGGAGTCTCTTTGCCAGGACTTATTTCACAAAGCATATTAGACAAGAAGAGTAGAACTGCAAAATTAATAATATTGGAAAGTCAAATGCAAGCACCCTCCAGCGGTCATTATAATTCGATACATAGTCAGTGTTTATTCTGACTCTAAACTATAACTGATAAAGCTACAATCTCATAAAAAAGATTATTTTCAAGACTATTACATTACCCTCTGAGAGCTAAAATACTCATTTATTCATAGTAGCAGACTGTAATAGCTTTAATTCCCTGAGAAGTGGGCATTGTATGATAATTGAGTGGGCTGGGATGTTAATTGTCCTCCACTTCACCTCTAGATGTTTAACTGCTTATCTCCTCAACCAGCAAACAATAATGTTTCCTTATTTGTACCTTACTGTTCAGATAATTTTGTGAGCTAAGTAATTTATTTATAATAAGGAGAAAAAAAGTATCTGTGCAGAAGAAATATTTAAGTAGTGCCACGTTTACATATTAAAACCAATTGAAGATGCTGTGGTGTACTTATGGAGCTTTCCAACGGAGCTGCTTATGCAGTACCTGGAGAGTAATTGGAAATGCAGGAATATGGCCAACAAATAGAATGACATTAACAGGCATCACTAAATCAATACTGCTTGGTTAGTTTTCGATGCTATTTTCTATTAGGAGCAACTTGTCTCAAACCACATGGCAGAGTAGCCTCTTGCTGTTCAGGGTGTCATGCTGGTGTCCCATGCTGCTTCTTGTCAACCATTGAAATGTGGAGCAATACGCCTACAGGCCATTTTGTGGATCATCCCAACTTATTTCCACTGCTGCTGTTTTCATACTTTCCTTTTGGGGCTTCGTTACAGTATGAATAAGTTATATAGGGGAAGATGGAGAAAACCTAGCAGACACTTAACTATCATTTGTTGAGCATCTGTTATATGCCAGTCACTGGGTTGCCTCTAATTTGCACAATATTTCTTGGATTTTGGTGTAATGTCGTTCTATAGAGGAGTGTTAGAAAAATCATCTAAAACTTAAAAATAAGACAATGAATGACTACATATACTTTCAAAATCATACTGTATCATTATCCAATAAGACCAAGGATTATTTGGTGTTTAGGAAATATTCCTTTGATAGGTTTACTATACATTATTGATTAGGGAGCAAATTTTGTTAAAATACATGTTAACTTATAGATTATTGTTTAGTAGAAATGAAAATTATTTCTGCCAATAACTAAATAACTCAAAAGTGTAAGGTTTTGTTGTCCTGTATGATATCAAATTGTTTTGTCTCCAGTTTAGCAAATATACTTCAGCATGCTTTACCTGATACAATATATAACTCTGTTTCTTTAATTCTCCTTTGAATCAGTTTTATCACCTGGAATTTTCCTTATTACTGATGTAAAGCTTAAAAGATGTTTCCTTTTATTTGTACATAGGTTATGTTTTTAACCTTTATGAAATTATATTTTGATAGGATTAAACTGAATCTCAGAATTCATATTGAGAAGTTGTGTTGTGATCCCGGTCTGTCTGATTCCAATTATCTTGATGCTTCTACTTCCTCATCATTGTGTTCCCAACCCCAGCCCTTATAAGATTAAGTAAAATTTTAAGTACAAATAAAATATTGTTTTGCTTCTAGTTCCTGAGTAGCTCCAGGGCTTAGCCTTTCATTCAGTTTGCCCAGACTTATTGTCTCTGTAGCCTAATTACTAACACACTGTAGGGTCCACAGTAGGAACACAATAACTTCTTATTAACTCAATGAATACACAAATGAACGAACAAAAGAAAAGTAAATAATTGATAATATGCCTGATTGAGTAACATATTCTTTTAGAACAAGAATATCTTGCTTATGCTAGGGAGGAAAAAATAAGCAATAAATTGACGATCTATTAGAGTAAGATTATTGAGGTATAACACAGGACCATTCTGTAAGATATATATGCCCTAATAGGATCTCTTTCTAGATTAAATTTAGACACTTGTCTAAATTACAAACATATTCTACGCTAGGAGTCTCATCTCTTTTAATGATTGACTTTTAACCTTAGACAAATCCTTTTGGGGTTATCTCCAGAATTGCTGAAGTAATACCGTATTCACCTGATCTACTAGATGATTTCTTGAATCTCACAAACTTTTAGGTCTATGGTTTTATGGCATTCCTTAATAGAACAAAGTTATCCCCTCTCCCATTCCCTTTCCTTAGGATTCCTGTTGATAACTATACTACAGTACTCAAAAAGAATAAGAAAGTCAATCAAGATATTGATTAAATGTCTACTAGGTACCAAGTCTCATACCATGTATTTGGACAACTCAAAGATGAATAAGATTCATTCATGTTTTGCCTCAAGGCATTTGTACTTTTTCTCAGCCTCTGAAATGCTAGATGTTCACATGACTTGCCCCTTGTAAGGCTGGTTGCCTCACCAGGGAGCCTGGCACGCGGGGGGGGGGGGGGGGGGGGGGGGGGGGGGGGGGGGGGGGGGCGGCGCCCCGGCGGGGGGCCCCCGCGCGCGCCCCCCGCCCCCCCCCCCCCCGCGCGGCCCCCCCCCCCCCCCGCCG
>CAUYLG010031184.1:0-67556 GCA_963573385.1 Cacajao melanocephalus | reverse complement strand
CGTGGGGCTCCTCCGCTGGGAATCTCCTGGTCTGTGGGCAACAAAAATTCGTCTGTAAGTGTGGCGTCCTCTCGTTCTGTGCGCTTTCTCTGGGAGCTACAATCCTGAGCTGCTAGTAGTCAGCCATCTTGGATCTCTCTCTGAAGTGAGTGGATTTCTTGAGTCCAAGAGTTGGAGACCAGCCTGGGTGACATACAAAACCTCATCTCTACAAAAAATACGAAACAAATTAGCCAAGCATGGTGGCACACATCTGTAGTCCTAGCCACTCAGAAGGCTGAGGTGGGAGCCCAGGAAGTTGAGGCTGTACTGAGCTAAGATCATGCCACTGCACTCAAGAGCCTGGGTGACAGAGTGAGACCCTGTCTCAAAAAATAAAAAAAAAAAGAAAGCAAAAAGCTGTAGTAAGCATAGTAAATGCAAAGTGATATGCTGAGGATCATATATGTAACTGTCTTTACATTGGGTCCTATATGTAGTAGTTGCTCACTAAATTCAACCTCATTAATATAAAATCCCTTATGTGGAACTCAGTTCTTTCTTTTTCCTTTCTTTCCTTCCCTTCCTTCCTTCCTTCTTTCCTTCTTCCTTTCTCTCTTTTTTTTTTTTTAACAGAGTCTAACTCTGTCGCCCAGGCTGCAGTGTGCTGGCAGGATCTCGGCTCACTGCATGCAACCTCCGCCTCCCAGGTTCAACTGATTTTCATGCCTCAGCCTACTGAGTAGCTGGGATTACAGGTGTACACCACCACACCCAGCTAATTTTGTATTTTTAGTAGAGACGGGGTTTCACCATATTGGTCAGGCTTATCTTGAACTCCGGACCTCAGGTGATCTGACCTCAGGTGATCTGCCTGCCACGGCAACAAGGTGCTGAGATTACAGGCATGAACCACCACGCCCAGCAGAACTCAGCTTTTTCTTTATAAACTGAAAGGTTAATTTATCAGGGTATCCTAAACCTAGCCATACATCAAATATTCATGGACATCTTTAAAATTTTCAGATTCTCTTGTCCTACCCCTTGAATTCCTGATCCATTGATTCTTCACACTGTTGGTTGCAAGTGACAGAAACTTGATTAAAACTAGCTTAAGAAGCTGGGCATGGTGGCTCATGGCTGTAATCTGCTATGACGAGTGGATCACCTGAGGTCAGGAGTTTGAGACGAGCCTGCCCAACAACCCTGTCTCTACTGAAAATACAAAAAAATTAGCCAGGTATGGTGGCACATTTTTGTAGTCCCAGCTAACTTGGGGAGGTTGAGGGATAAGAATTGCTTGAACCTTGGAAGCAGAGGTTGCAGTGAGCCAAGATCGAACCACTGCACTACAGCCTAAACGACAGAGCAAGATTCTGTCTCAAAAACAAAAGAAAAAAACAACAAGAAGAAAAAACTAGCTTAAGAAGGCAATGGAATTTATGAACACAGGAGACTGGAGAGTTTGCCTCAGGAACTTAGCAAATTTATCAGAACTCTCTCTGTTTCTCATTTTTCCTTACTGCAGACAGGTTTCTCCTAGTTGGCAAGAAATATGGCTACTACCTTGTAGGGAATAGAAACCACATTTCAATACCAAGTCTCACTCTGTTGCCCAGGCTGGAGTGCAGTCACTTGATCTTGACTCACTGCAACCTCCACCTCCCGGGTTTCATAGCACTCGGCCATAACCACATTTTCTATTAGGCATCCAAGAAGGAAGAAGCATTTTGGTCTTTCTTCCACTGACTCGAACATCTCAGAGGATAATTCTGATAGGCCCAGTCTGGACCATTTGCCTATCTTGGGGCCTATCTCCTCTAAGGACGCCTGCCTTACAGAATTGGTAGCTCTAGTGAACTACATGGAGTGGGGAAAGAAGACTTCTCTAGGAACTCTGAAGAGAGTCATGCCCTGGCAGACAGAAGCAAGAGTTGTTTACAACTATTAAATGTAAGGTGGGGTCTAGGAATTGTATTTTGAAAGAACCTCCTTAGTGATTTTGCCAGGGTTTGTGATGCCCTGGGCTAGATGACACAGTTCCTTCCTAGCTCTTGGAATTCCACAAAAGTAGCTGGGTTGGGAAGAGCAAAACAGAAAAGACTATCATAGGGGAGGCTGGGCGCGGTGGCTCACGCCTATAATCCCACACTTTGGGAGGCCAAGGTGGGTGGATCACTTGAGGTCAGGAGTTCGAGACCAGCCTGGCCAACATGGTGAAACCCCGTCTCTGCTAAAAATATAAAAATTAGCTGGGCATGGTGACACACGCCTGTAGTTCCCAGCTGCTCTGAAGACTGAGGCACGAGAATAGCTTGAACCTGGGAGGTGGAGGTGGCAGTGAGGCGAGATTGCGCCTCTGCACTCGAGACTAAGTGACAGAGCAAGGCTCTGTCTCAAAAAAAAAAGGGGAAAGAAAGAAAGAACAAAAGAAAAAAGCCTATCATAGGGAACAGCAAAAAAGAAAAGGAAACAATGAAGAAGGAAGGGGCTAAGTGGTCTGAAGCTGCTGTGGCTCTGCTGGCATTCTGCAGCACGTAGACTGATAGCAGGGCATGCCTTCCTTCCTGTTCTGCCCCCAGTTGGGCTCTTCCTGGCTGACATTCAGTCCCCTTTCAGGGCTGTCAGCGGGGCTCAGGTGGGCCTATTCAGAAAGCTTGGTAGGTGCTCTAAAGGGCTAACATTCACATTTCTTCTGTGAGAATGGTCAAGCTGCAGCAGGAGGAGAGATAGAGGCTGAAATGCTCTTAGAATCATTTCCCTGCCTCCTGGGATGCTCTGTCTTCTGTCTCCTGAAACAGGCAAGCCCAGAGTGGAGGTGCTGTTCCTAGAGTCTAGGCTGTGAAAATTCCACTCACAGGAAAGTGCCATCAGTGAAGCAACTAGGCTGTTTGTAACTGTGGGAATCTATCTTGCATGGTCAAGTCAGATTCAGGGCTGAGTGGGGTGGATGTTAGAGAGGATGGGCTAGCTGGTTTTTGAGGCGGGGTCTTTCTGGACAAGGTCAGAAAGCCCCTACGTGGCCAGAATTCACACGGAAGCTGCAACAGAACCTGAACTCTATCAGTTCATCAAAAGAATTGTGCTCTGGGCTGGGTGCAGGGATCACACCAGTAATCCCAGTACTTTGGAAGGCTGAGTGGGTGGATCACTTGGGCCGAAGAGTTCAAGACTAACCTGTGCAACATGGTGAAAACCCAACTCTACCAAAAAAATTAGCTGGCCCTGGGGGCTCATGCCTGTAGTCCCAGCTACAGAGGGCTGAGGTGGGAGGATTGCTTGAGCCTGGAAAGATAGAGGCTGCAGTGAGCTGTGATCGTGCCACTGCACTTCAGTCTGAGAGACAGAGTAAGACCCTGTCTCAAAAACAAAAACAAAAACAAAACAATTTCTTTGAAAAACGATATTTAAAAATATATAAATAAATAAATAAATAATGAAAGAACGGTGCTCTAGAGACTTTACTAAACTGGAACTCGAAAGAGCCTGATGCACAGACCACTGCTCTTTAGTAAACAGAATGTGTGAGGCTGAAGACTTGGGTGGGGTGGGCGGGTCAGTCCGCATAGGCATACTCTGTTGGTGGGAAAGAGTCAATACTTCACATTTATTGGGCACTTGCAGTGTGCTTTGGGGTTAAATAGATAATTAGCACTTGTTACCCAAGGAACTTATAGTTGTAGGAAAGGAAAAACTTTTCCTCTACCCTCTGATGTTTATATCCTATCCGGGGCCTGTGAATTTAACTGACAAACAATAGGTTAGCAGGAAAGAATCCGTGTATGTGTACAATGTGTACACAAGATGGAGTGCTCAGTGATGAGTAACTTGAGTAACTCAAAGGGTGGTTAGAACTTGAGGCTTAGATACCTAATTTAGTAGGGGAAGAGGAGCAGGGAGAAAAGATTCCTATGGGAAGAACAAGTAGGTTTCCCCAGGAAAGACACATAGATTTTTTTGGAGAACAAATGGGAGATAAGAAAGTTGGTGATCATGTTTTTCTTTAAGTATATATACATATGTATATGTATTTTGTAGAGACAAATATATAGATAAAATATATATGTAGAGGAATATGTGTGTGTGTGTGTGTGTGTGTATATATATATATATATATATATATATATATATATGTTTATTTTTTTTGTAGAGATGAGTTCTCACTATGTTGCCCAGGCTGGTCTTGAACTCCTGGGCTGCCTCAGTCTCTCAAAGTGCTGGGATTACAGATGTGAGCCACCACATCCAGTCATACTTTTCTATATAGATATGAATAATCTTTCTGTCTTCTTTAGTGCCATAAAACTTCCCAGAGAAGGGCATTCTGGTAGATTTACTCTTGGTCTCTCTCCTGGAGGTAGAAGCTGCCCCAGAAAAGGAATTTATGGCAGTCTTCATTACTCAGACAAACAACCAATTAGCAAGGAAGAATTCATTTATATGTGCAATGTGCATAAAAGCAGTTTCTGCCGTGAGTCAAACAAGGGAAGCTCCAAGAAGGCTTCTTTCTGCATCTGCTGAATCTCAAATGTCTTCAGCTTAAAATAATCTTTGTACCAACTATGGGGGGCTGAGTGGGTCCTCACATAGTCTAATAGGGAAAATAGACATATAAGCAAACCCAAACCACAGTAAGATATTTAAGGAGGCAGTGCAGTGTGTGTGTGGGGGGGGCGGAGTTCAGAACGCTAGCTTTGGTGTCAGCAGGACCTTGGTTCAAACCGAGGCTCTACCACAGGGCTGTGTGACCTTGGCCAAATAACCTGGCCTTTCAGGTTTCAGTTCCCTCATTGAAAAAATGGGGATAATAAGAGTCCCTGTCTCACTGGATTGTTGAGAGAAGTGAATGAGGCGACATAAATTTCTAGTATAGCACCTGCAGTGTAACAGGGAGTAATAAAGAACCATTATTGCTAAACTGTTTGTATCCAGAGATCTCAGCAACGTGGGAGAGAATGTTAGAGCAGGTTCATTAAGCATTGCAATAAATATACATGTTTGGGCACTTGCCCGTTGCTAAGAATTATTCTGTGAAAAACAGACATAATTCCTGTTCTCATAGAGTTTACAGTCTAATAGAGGAGATGGATATTAAATAAATAATGCCATGATAAATCTATCATTGCAAACCATGATAAATGCTGAGGAAGAAAAGAATGAGGTGCTATGCGAGACTGTAACATGATATTTCATCTAGACTGGGGAGGGGCATGGCCCAGGAAAGGCCTATCTGAGAAAGGGATGTTTAAGATGAAAATGGAAGGACAATTTTGAGTTGATGAGGTAAAGAACATTCCAGAAAGAGAGACCAGCCTGCACCACGGCCTTGGGAAGGATGCAGCTTGGTATGTTCTGGAACCTGAAAGAAGGCCCCTGAGGCTGGAGGTGCGGAGCTGGGCAGAGATGAGCCTGGGAGGTGGGCATGGACCTGCTGGTTATTCGCCAGTGCAATCCGTTTGCTATCCTCCGTCTTGCCCTATGCCCTTCTGACCTCTAAGGGCCCCATGACCTGCATTCTCATAGCTTCTGGCTTCCAGAGGGTTCTGCCAATTTTGTGAGGGGCTCCGAAGATGCAAGAAAGAGAGGTCATGGTACTTCTTCCCCTGCACGCCTGCTTTGTCACATGCTTCTGGCATTGGGCCCTCTGTGGCCACTGCTGGTGTCGGGCAGCTCCCCTTCTAAGTTCCTTCCCTTGTCTCTTCAGGTTTTGGGTGGCAATGTCTTCACCCTGAGGCTAACCCCTGAATGCTTCCCCAGATGCTGTTGGTTTCCTCACCCTGCCTGCACTGCAGTAAACTGCCTCCTCACTACGGGGTCTTTGGCTACACTGCATATGCCAGTGTTTCCTGCCGGGATGCTGACTCACATAAAGGGTCACAAAATGAAGGAAATTGTATGTCAGGTTAAGAACACAGCCTTCTTGGCTTATTTTAGGTGCACCAGCAAGCTACAGACATGCTACAGTCACTTCCGTGTCCCTTTATCTTCTCCCAACTATAGCTCCATTTCTCTGCTCCCTTTAACAGAAGGCCGTCCTCTTCACAAACAGGCTCCCCTCTGTTACATCCTAAGCTACAGCTGACCACTTCTTCCTTCTCAAAACACCTCTCTTAGCTTTCATAGCCCCAGAATCATCTGGTTCTTCTTGTATTTCAGGCTTCTAGGAAAACTTATGTTTTTTTCTCTCCCAGCTTCTAGATATTGTCAGGGTGGGGTCTCTATGGCTCAATTTTCTCCTTCTTTGCTGCCAATGTCAACCACAATCATCTCTCTAGATATCTGAACTATTGCAAATGCCTCTGTTTGTCCCTCCAAAAACCTTATTATTAGTAGTGTTTTTTTAAACAGAGTCTCGCTCTGTTGCCAGGCTGGAGTGCACCTGTGTAATTGGTTCACTGCAACCTCCGCCTCCCGGGTTCAAGCGATTCTCCTGCCTCAGCCTCCCAAGTAGTTGGGATTATAGCACCCAACACCATGCCTGGCTAATTTTTGTAATTTTAGGAGAGACAGAGATTTGCCATGTTGGCCAGGCCAGTCTTAATCTCCTGACCTCAAGTGATCTGCCTGCCCCGGCCTCCCAAAGTGCTGGGATTACAGGCATGAGCCACTGCATCTGGCCTCCAAAAGCCTTTTGAATCATGAATTCGATCATGTTACTATCTGCACAAAATAATTCCATGGCTCCCCATGGCACTTGGAATCCAAACTTGATCTACCAGGTGTCTATACCTGATACTGTGACCCCTTTGGATTAGGACTCAAGGACAGTTCCCAGAAAAAGGAGAGTGGTGGTGGCTATAGGCTCAGAATTTACCGCTAAAACTGGTCATTGACAATGTGGCAGTATAGTAGTTCCCCCTTGTCCTGAGAGGATATATTCCAAGGGATGCCTGAAACTGCAGATAGTACCAAACCCTCTATATATTATGTTTCTTCCTATACATACGTACCTATGATAAAGTTGAATTCATAAATTAGACACAGAGTTATGGGTTGGCTGTGTCCCTACCCAAATCTCATCTTGAATTGTAGTTCCCATAATCCCCATGTGTTGTGAGAGGGACCCAGTAAGAGGTAATTGAATCATGGGGGGCAGGTTTTACCCATGCTGTTCTTGTGATAGTGAACAAGTCTCAGGAGATCTGCTGGTTTTATAAAAGGCAGTTCCCCTGCGCACACTTCCTTACCTGCTCCCATGTAAGATGTGCTTTCGCTCCTCCTTCCCCTTCCACCATGATTGTGAGGCCTCCCAGCCATGTGGAACTGTGAGTCTATTAAACCTCTTTTTCAGGCCCAGCACAGTGGCTCATGCCTGTAATCCCAACACTTTGGGAGGCTGAGGTGGGCAAATCATTTGAGTTTGGGAGTTCAGGACCAGCCTGACCAACATGGTAAAACACTGTCTCTACTAAAAATACAAAAAATAGCCAGGTGTTGTGATAGGAACCTGTAAGCCCAGCTGCTTGGGAGGCTGAGGCATAAGAATCACCTGAACCTGGGAGACGGAAGTTGCCTCGAGCCAAGATCTCACCACTGTATGCCAACCTGGGTGAGAGAGCAAGACTCTGTCTCAAAACAAAAACAAAAAAACGTATCTTTTTCTTTATAAATTACTCAGTCTCGAGTACTTCTTCCTAGTATAAAAATGGACTAATACACACAGAAAGAAATTAACAACAATAATAATAAATGGAACAATTGGCTGGGTGTGGTAGCTCATGCCTGTAATCCCAGGACTTTGGGAGGTCAAGGCAGGAGGATGGCTTAAGCCCAGGAGTTTGAGACCAGCCTGGGCAGTGTGGTGAAACCCCATCTCTACAAAAAAATACAAAAAAATTAGCCCAGCATGGTGGCACGTTTCTGTAGTCCCAGCTACTTGGGAGGCTTAGGTGGGAGGATAGATTGAGACTGGGAGGCAGAGGTTGCAGTAAGCCAAGACTGTGCTATTGCACTTCAGTCTGGGTGACAGAGTGAGACCCTATCCCCCAAAATTTAAGTAATAAAAGAGAACAATTATAACAATATACTGTAATAAAAGTAAATGGAGTTTCTCTTTCTCTCTCTCTTTCAAAATATCCTATTTTTGGCTGGGTATGGTGGCTCATGCCTATAATCCCAGCACTTTGGGAGGGCAAGGCCTGAGGATTGCTTGAGCCCAGGAGGTTGAGACCAGGCTGGGAAACACATGGAGACCTTGTCTCTTAAAAAAAAAAAAAAAAAAAGAGAAATTAAGAAAAAGAACCTATTGTACCACACTCACCCTCCTTGTGATGATGTGAGATAATACAATGCCTACATGATGAAATGAAGTGAATGTCATAGGCCTCGTGCTGTAGTATTAGCCTAGTATTGACCTTCTGATGATTCATCAGAATGAGGAGCATCTGTTTCAGATGATCCTGGATCATCCAGCCATGACAATATCCATGGTTGGATGTCAGGAGCAGACACTGACTAACGGGCAGTGGTAGACAGCATGGATCCCCTGGCCAAAGGAACGATTCACATTCCGGGTGGGATAGAGCTGGATGGCATGAGATTTCATCATACTACTCAGAACAGCTGCTCAGAAGATTGAGCAATTTAAAACTTATGCATTGTTTCTTTCTGGAATTTCCTATTTCATATTTTCAGACTGCGGATGAGCACAGGTATCGAAAGTGTGAAAAGCAAAACTGTGGATAAGAGGAGACTGTACCAGGCTGGGCGCGGTGGCTCACGCCTGTAATCCCAGCACTTTGGGAGGCAGTTCGAGAGTTTGAGAGCAGCCTGACCAACATGGTGAAACCATCTCTAAAAAAAAAAAAAAAAAAAAAGAGGAGACTATACCTTCTTCTTTTACATCATGTTTATATTCCAGCCAGTCCTTCCTGAGAATTGGTCTTCATGGTATTGATTGAATTTTTGTAGCACTTTAGACTTTCTGTTTAGATTTGGAAGTCACCAAGCTTTGGTTCACAATTTGTTTATAAACCCTCCCTGCAGTGAGGTTACTTCTTGATATTCTCATTCTTTGCTGTGTTGATTTGACTAATTTCAGAACACACTCTTTTCTTCTTTTTAATGCTGCATATCTATTCTGGTGACACCCTGTTATTAGAGCATACAAGTGTCATGGATTTTGTTTTGCTTTGTTTGCAAGTGGTGTCTGCCTATGGAAACTGATTTTCCTGTGTGCTGGCAGTTCTCCTGGATTATCACTTGCATCTTATGGCCTCTGGTGGGTGGTATTCAAACCTAGTTCCTCTTGGGAAGGTTTATTAGAATTTCCCCATTTTTGATGATTCATCCTGAAAAGTGGTGCGTCACTGATTGAACCTGAGAAATCTAACAACGGACAGAATCAAACACCTATGAGGAGGAGAGGGAGTGGAAAGTAAGATAGAAAGTAGTAGCAGTAGTATCATTTTTAATACAGATTTATTCAATTTCTTCAAATTTTTTTTCTTTGTAATGTTTTTATTAGTTTCTTAAATTACAAAAATAAAATATGGTCATACATCCTCATCTGTCTACCCTTTGATGCAGCAAGTCAACTCTTAGGTTTTTATCCAAGAGAAATAAAAAGCTATATCAAAATTCCCATGTCAGAGTGTTCCATAACAGTTTTATTCACAATAGCCAAAACCAGAAATGACACACATGTTCATCAACAGGGTATGGATAAATTGTGGAATATTATTGGAATGGACTATGACTCAGCAACAAAAAGGAATGAATGACTGATATATGCAACAACCTGGATGAATCTCACAGATAAAAGTGAGCAAAAGAAGCCAGGCCTGATGGCTCTGTAATCCCAGCACTTTGGGAAGCTGAGGTGGGTGGATCACTTGAGGTTAGGAGTTCAAGACCAGCCTGGCCAACATGGTGAAAACCCATTTCTACAAAAATACAAAAATTAACTGGGCACGGTGGCTTGAGTGCCTGTAACCCCAACTACTCAGGAGGCTGAGGCACAAGAATTGCTTGAACCTGGGAGGCGGAGGTTGCAGTGAGCCAAGATTGCACCACTGCACTCCAGCCTGGGTGACAGAGCAAGACTTCATCTCAAAAAAATAAATAAAAAATAAAATGTGAGCAAAAGAAGCTGGACACAAAAAGTTATGGCTTCAATATGTACAGTTCTAGAACAAAACCATGTTTGCTGAGGTAGATGGAGCGGTGAGAACAAGAGAATTAAAAGTAGGCCGGGTACAGTGGCTCAAACCTGTAATCCCAGCACTTTGGAGGCTGAGGCGGGCAGATTGCCTGAGGTCAGGAGTTTGAGACCAGCCTGGCCAACATGGCGAAACCCCAACCCTACTAAAAATACAAAAAATTAGCTGGGCGTGGTGGTGTGCACCTATAGTCCCAGCTACCTGGGAGGCTGAGACAGGAGAATCGCTTGAACCTGGGAGGTAGAGGTTGCGGTGAGCCAACATCGCACCATTGCACTCCAGTCTGGGGCAACAAGAGCGAAAATGCCATTTCAATAAATAAATAAATAAATAAATAAATAAAATAGATGGAATCTTGTCATGTTGGTCTAGAATTCCTGGGCTCAAGTGATCTGCCCACCTAGGCCTCCCAAAGTGCTGGGATGAGCCCCTTTGTCTGGCCAAGGCAGATTATTTCTATTTTTTGGCTTTGCTATGGTAAACAATGTTGCAATAAAATAGATACTTCTTGGCTGGTTGCAGTGGCTCATGCCTATAATCCCAGCACTTTGGGAGGCCGAGACGGGTGGATCACCTGAGGTCAGAAATTTGAGACCAGCCTGGGCAACATGGTGAAACTCTATCTCTACTAAATATACAAAAATTAGCCGGGCTTGGTGGTGCATGCCTGTTATCCCAGCTACTCAGGAGGCTGAGTCAGGAAAATCTCTTGAACCCGGGAGGCAAAGGTTGCAGTGAACTGAGATTGTGCCATTGCACTCCAGCCTGGGAGACCAGAATGAGACTCCATCTCCAAAAATAAAAACAAAATAGATCCTTCTACATTTATCTTTACATATGGTATTTAGAATAGATTCTCAAAAGTGGGTACAGGGGAAGATTTGTGTTTATTTAATTGGATATTGGCAGACTGTATAGCAAAGAAGTTATAGGGCAGTTCTCACTCTCACCAAGCCTGTTTTGTCACATCCTCACCAGCACTGGATGCCACTGCTCTTTGGAATTCTTGCCAATTGGATTGATAAAAATAAGTTGCTTTCATTTCAAAGTGCTTATAGTTGATGTAAGCCTGTATTTTCAAACCTTCTGTAAAAATCCCTTTTAACATCTCTCCTGTTTTTCAGTTCTATTTCTTCTTGGTCAATATAGCTCAGGCCTGTTGAAACTGCAAATAGGTATATTGGGAAATGGAAGTCAGGCATCCAGGGAAGGAGTCATTCCCATTGTCTGTTTTTCTTCTGTTTCAAATATTTTGCCTAATAGAAAGAATGAAATGAATGATATACCCAGAGATCCAAAAGCAGTCACAGACCCAAGCTCAGCGGCCCATGGCAGAGGCACCAAAAAAAAAAAAAGTGTCTTACATCTGAAGTGGGTTCCTCCAGTGAGATTGCCATCACCTTGCTCACTCTAGCACTGTGTTTCCATCTGCCTCTTTTTTTTTTTTTTGAGACGGAGTCCCGCTCTATTGCCCAGGCTGGAGTGCAATGGTATGATCTCGGCTCACTGCAACCTCCAACTCCTGGGTTTAAGCCATTCTCTTGCCTCAGCTTCCTGAATAGATGGGATTACAGGCGACTGTCACAATGTCTGGCTAAATTTTTTTTTAAATAGAGACAGGGTTTCTCCATGTTGGCCAGGCTGGTCTTGAACTCCTGACCTCAGGTGATCTGCCCACCTTGGCTTCCCAAAGTGCTGGGATGACAGGCGTGAGCCACCATGCCCATCCCTATCTGCCTCTTTACTGTAGATATAAACTGGCTCAGAAAGAGTGAGTCAGAAAGGTCTTCCCTAGCTACTCTGCCTGTGGTTGGTTTTCTCTGTCATTCCCTGTCACAGTAGTCTATGTATTTTCATCCTGGTACCAACAAATATCTGTGATTATTTAATTAACGTATTCATTTGTTTGTATTGGGCAGGGCTGCAGCAGAAAACGACTCAAAAGGGTTTCATTGAACAGAATGAAGGAAAGGAACTATTTATGGAGGCAAGGATAGGGTTAACGGTATAATCAAGGACGTGGAAGCACTTGTGACGCCATTACCTCATGTTTCAGTTATCTATTGCTGTGAAAGAGACCACCCTAAAACCTAATAACTTAGAAAAACAAATACCTGGCTGGGCCTTATGCAACCTTCACCTTTCAGGTTCAGGTGATCCTCCCATCTCAGCCTCCTGACTAACTGAGACTACAGGCACAAAGTCATCACGCCTGGCTAATTTTTTATATTTTTTGTAAATACTGGATTTTGCCATATTGCCTGGGCTGGCCTTGAATTCCTGGACTCGAACGATCCACCTGCCTCAGCCTCCCAAAGTCCTGGGATTACAATGTACATATAGTACGTTGGGCCACCGTGCCCAAAGTACTATAGTTTTTATCTGTCTTTCATATAAGAATATAAGCTCCTTGAAGGCAAAGGCATGGCCATCCTGATTACAGCTGATTCCCTAGTGTCTAGCAAATGTCCAGCACTTCCCAAGTGCTCAGTAAAATGTGCAGAATTAAGTTCACTTATCTGTGAATGAGTCATAAACTTGACTTTCCTTCTTTCTGATGCTGCAGAGGAAAGGCCTGAAAGACTGAAGTAGGGCTGGGCATGGTGGTTCATGCCTGTAATCTCAGCATTTTGGGAGGCTGAGGTGGGAGGATCACGAGGTCAGGAGATTGAGACCATCCTGGCTAATACGGTGAAACCCCGTCTCTACTAAAAATACAAAAAATTAGCTGGGCATGGTGGTGCACACCTGTGGTCCCAGCTACTCAGGAGGCTGAGGCAGGAGGATCGCTTGAACCTGGGAAGCGGAGGTTGCAGTGAGCCAAGATTGTGCCACTGCACTCCAGCCTCGGCGACAGAGACTCCATCTCAAAAAAAAAAAAAAAAAAAAAAAAACTAAAGTAGGAAGATTAGTGAGGAGGAGAGCAGCTTGGCCCTGAAAATAGATTTCAGCCACAGTGTCACTTTGGGGCTAGTCATTGTGTAAAGTATGAAGCATACTCCCGAGAGATTGGCATGGATGCTATTAGAATGCTTCTAGAGTTCGAAGAACCAGTCTGGTCTTCCTGATGATTTGCTGAGCATTGTTATTTCCTTACTCAGGTCCCTCATAATGAGCTTCGGTGCCCTGAATGAGTGATTTGTTTTCCTTAATGTAGCACCCGTGAAAAGCCAGAAGCTACTTTTATAAAAATTGAGATATAATTCACATATGATAAAATTCACTCTTGTGACAATTCAGTGATTTTTTTTTTTAGTATATTCACAAGGTATGAAACCATTTCATTATCTAATTCCAGAACATTATCATGACCTTCCCTTCAAAACCCATATCCATGAGCATTACCTCCCTTCTCTCTTTCCCCTGACACCTAGCAACTATTAGTATACCTTCTGTCTCTATAGATTTGCCTATTCTGGACAGATTATATAAATAGAATTATACCATATGTGGTATTTTGTGTCTGGCTTCTTTCACTAAGTGTGATGTTTTCAAGGTTCCTCCATGCTATAGGGTATATCAGTATTTCATTCCTCTTTTATGGCTAAATATTATTCCATTGTATGATATCCATACTTTGTTTAATCCATGCATTTGTTTGTTTGTTTTTTGAGATGGAGTCTCACTCCGTCACCCAGGCTGGAGTGCAGTGGTGTGATTTCGGCTCACTGCAGTCTCTACCTCCTGGGTTCAAGCAATTCTCCTGCCTCAGACTCCCAAGTAGCTAGGACTACAGGCCTGGGCCAGTGTGCCCAGCTAGTTTTTTTTCTTTGGTATTTTTAGTAGATAAGGAGTTTCACCATGTTGCCCAGTCTGGTCTCAAACTCCTGACCTCAAGTGATCCACCCCCCGGACCTCCCAAAGTGTTGGGATTTGATAGAGCAAATATTTGTATATGCTATGAAGTAGGAACCCAACTCCATTCTTTTGCATGTAGATATCCAGTTGTCCCAACACCATTTGTTGAGTAGACTATTCTTTTTCCAATGAATTATTTTGGTACTTCGTTAAAAATTAGTTGATGATAACTCTCAGAAGTTTTCCTAATGTTAGTGATAATGCCTAGAATTTTTGCTGGCTCCTGGTTTATATCAAGAGCCTTTGCTCCTTTCCCTTTGATCATATTTGTTTCAGAGATAATTCCAGAATCTCAAATTTGTAATCTTGATTAATGCAGCACTGAATGCACTAAGGTGCCAGAAGGGCACTCCAAGTGTGATTATACAAGGGTGTGTGGGTAAATAACTTTGTAAACTTTCCTCATTTATAAAATGGGGATAATAAGAATACTTGGCTGGGCGCATTGGCTCATGCCTGTAATCCCAGCACTTTGGGAGGCTGAGGCGGGCTGATCATCTGAGGTCAGGAGTTCGAGACCAGCCTGAACAATATGATGAAACCCTGTCTCTACCAAAAATACAAAAATTAGCCAGGCGTGATGGCATGCGCCTGTAATCCCAGGTACTCAGAAGGCTGAGACAGGAGAAATCTCTTGAACCTGGGAGGCAGAGGTTGCAGTGAGCCAAGATTGTGCCATTGGACTCCAGCCTGGGCAACAAGAGCAAAACTCCATCTCAAAAAAATAAAAAAAAAGAACACTTGCCCATAGGGTGGTGGTGGGGATTAAAGGAATTAAAACAGTTATCAATAGAAGTATGCATTAGAGGGAATAACTGTAAAATGCTTTACAGTTACAAAGAAGGTAAACTTCAATGCTTTGGCAAGACTTGGCTAGGTGTAGAAAGCAAGCTTTGCTGTGTGATTAATTAGTTGGGTAACCTTGCTTAATCACTGACACTCTCCCAGTCACAATTTCCTGGGTTATTTAATATGGGTAATGATGCCAAGTCTAATGACCTTTCTGGGTTATTGTGACATTGAGGCAAGGTAGTAGGTGTAAAAGTGGTTTGGAACACTTAACTTGTTATTCTGGGCATTGTAAACGATTCATAAAGAATTGCTTGCTTTCATTCTAAAAATTGCCTTTGGATTGTTTATAGTGCCCACGGATTCCTTTCCTTGGGGCCAGCCCCAAGCAATGTTTACCATAAGAAGATATTAACATGAGATTTTTCACCACTTCCTTGGGTAAGGACCAGAGCCTGATACTTGGCTCAAAGAAAGCACTTATACAATATTTAATAACAACCTGGCCCTCAGGGAACTCTCTATAAATGGTTCTGGTGCTGGAATAGAATGTGACCAGGAAGAATATTAACCATAGTCTTTCTTTTATTGATCAGTTACAATGTAGAGAAAGTATGTTAAAAAAAAATCTCAGATTACCTTATTCACATTGTAGTGGAGCTGGATGACCCCCCACTTCCCATCCCAGGCAGTCATGAGGAAGATGGTGTGCCCAAAGGAACCCTAATTTGAGGGGAAGAGGATAGTGAATCAAATAAACTAACCATAGTAGTCCTTAGCACCTACTCCATTGTTGAAGAAGATACATTTGCAAATTATGAAATATTTAGGGACCTTTCTTGACATCCTTGTGGGTTAGTTAAGACTAAACTGCCTCTGACAATTAAAGTTAATATTTGGGAGATGCAAGTATAACCCAACAGATATTGACAGGCCATGATATAATAAAGATCTTTAACTGTCACCTACTATGTTAGAGAGACACCAAAGAGGACCAGACACCTGGAGTACCAACAATTTCCCCTGCCAATTTTCTCAGTGTTATTCTAGACTAACTCACACTTGGATAGTTTTCCTCCGTGGGTACATGTTTCACCTGGTGGAGGAAGAGGGCTGGCCTGGGGAAAGAATAGCCCTTGTGAAGAAGGGCAAAATTTTGCAGAGAAGAAGGCAGTGCTCTCATATAAGAATATGAGGATCAAGAAATAAGGTTAAGATCATAGGGCTCCCAAAAGGAAACTCCCCTTATGAAGCATTTAAAGTTTTCAGTGCTTTTCCCTGTAAAGTTATGCTTTCTACATAGTTTAAAAGTATTTCCCCATAGTCTGCAATTCTCCTTAGCTTCCTCCAACAACCTTTCAGTAAAGTGTGATACAGAGCTACTTACCAGCTATGCCTCAGTTTCTAGTTTCCTTATCTGTAAAATGGAGATAATACCTTCTTCATGATGTTACCAGTGGAGGATCTTGAGTACAAGTTGTCATCCAGGTTCTTGGCGTTTTGAACAAAGAATTGGACAAATCTACAAACAAAACATGAAAAAATTAAGCAATGAAAACACAGATTTATTTATTTATTTATTAGTTTTTTTGAGATGGAGTCTTGCTCTGTTGCCCAGGCTGGAGTGCAGTGGCATGATCTTGGCTCACCACAATCTCCCAGGTTCAAGTGATTCTCCTGTCTCAGCCTCCTGAGTAGCTGGAATTACAGGCGTGCACCACCATGCCAGGCTAATTTTTGTATTTTTAGTAGAGAGGGGGTTTCACCGTGTTGACCAGGCTGGTCTCAAACTCCTAACCTCATGATCTACTTGCCTCAGCCTCCCAAAGTGCTGGTATGACAGGCGTGAGCCACTGTGCACAGTGAAAACACAGATATATTGAAATGAAAGTATATTCCACTGGGTGGGAGCAAGCAAGCAGCTCAAGAGCACTGGTTACAGAATTTTCTGGGGTTTAAATACCCTCTAGAGGTTTCCCATTGGTTACCTCATTTACACCCAATGTAAATGAAGTAGTGTCCTGTGACCAGTCTGATTGGTTGTGAAAGGTGACCAATCAGAGGCTGAATTGAAGTTACACAGTTACACCCCTATGTAAATGAAGACTAGGCCTGCAACCAGTCTGATTGGTTGCAGGAAGGGACCAGTTTTTCATCTGCAAGGCAGTGCAAAGGGAGTAGCCTCTGATCCTTTTACTTTGGCCTGCAGAGGTGGGGTTTTCCTTTTGATTCAATTCTAGGAAGTCAGCTTGAATGAGCCTTAGGTTCCCTGCCTTCAGACCCTATTCTCCTGCCTTAATAGGGTTGTCCTGAGGATTTAATGAATTACTGCGTGTTAAATATGCTAATAAATGTGAGTTAAGTTAGGACACTTGCCAGTGCCTGGCACAGAAAAGTGCTTAGTGTGTGCTAACTGTTGTTGCAGCTGTTAACCACAATACCTTCTCTTCTTCCTCTTCAGGAAGATCGTTCAGATATTGAGATATCTTCAGGTATCTTCCTCAAGGCCTTTCAGATATTGAGAGAAGCCAGAACCAATTCCATTTTTTGAGGCTGCTAGTATGAGAAAATAAGGAAATTGCAAAATAAGACTTTAATATATTATGATATGCTTTATATATATATTTTAAATTGTACTTTAGGTTCTGGTGTCCATGAGATCATGCAGGATTATTGCATAGGTACATACATGGCAAAGTGGTTTGCTGCCTCCATCCCACCTGTCACTTATATCTGGCATTTCTCCCCATGTTATCTCTCCCCAGCCTCCCTGTGGTATGCTTTAAAACGTTTACATAGGACAGGCTCAGTGGCTCATGCCTGTAATCCCAGCACTTTGGGAGGCCAAGGCAGGTGGATCATGAGGTCAAGAGATCAAGATTGTCTTGACCAATATAGTGAAAACCCATTTCTACTAAAAATACAAAAATTAGCTGGGTGTGGAGGCGCGTGCCTATAGTCCCAGCTACTCAGGAGGCTGAGGCAGGAGAATCGCTTGAACCCAGGAAGCAGAGGTTGCTGTGAGCCACGATTGCACCACTGCACTCCAGCCTGGCAAAGGAGCGAGTCTCCATCTAAAAAAAAAAAAAATTCATATAGCAGATTAATACTTTGCAACACAAAAAGATATAAGCAATAAAACTGCTATTCACAGGGTATTTACACAGTATACAAATTGTGTACTATGAACACTAGAGCTCAGGGATTGGATACAACCTTAAAGCTAAACATCAACATCTTTCAGTTCTGTCAGTCTATCTATCTTTGAATATAACCTCCTTTGGAAATAACTTTATTTATCTATTTATTTATTTATTTATTTATTTGAGATGGAGTCTCACTCTGTCACCTACACTGGAGTGTAGTGATACAATCTCAGCTCACTGCAACCTCTGCTTCCTGGATTCAAGTGATTCTCCTGCCTCAGCCTCCCTAGTAGTGGATATTACAGGAGTGTGCCACAATGCCTGGCTTATTTTTGTAATTTTAGTAGAGCCGGGGTTCCATCATATTAGCCAAGCTGGTCTTGGTCTACTGATCTCAAGTGATCTGTCCTTCTCGAACCTCCCAAAGTATTGGGATTACAGGCGTGAGCCGCAACATCCAGCTTGGAAATAACTTTAACAGCAACTTTTTGTACATTTTATGAATGAGATGCCAGACTTTTTTTTTCTTTTTCCTTTTTTTTTTTTTTTTAGTCACGGTCTCACTTTGTTGCCCAGGCTAGAGTTCAGGGGTATGATCACAGTTCACTACAGCCTAGACCTCCTGGGCTTAAGGGATCCTTCCACCTCACCCTCCTGAGTAGCTGGGACTACATGTGCATGCCACCCACCTTGACCTCCTAAAGTGCTGGAATTATAGTTGTGAGCCACTGCTTCTGGCTGAAAAACTCTTTTGTACCCCTCCACACAGATTCATAAAGGGAATTCAGAGGCCCTTCTCCTCAGACCCCTCCACACCACCTTTGCAGAGGGAGGAGTAGCCAGAGAATAAGCAGCTTGAAGGGGCAGTGTCAAGATGATTCTGGAAGGGGCAAACTGTTTTCCTAACATTCATGAAGAAGGTAAAAATCTGGTGGGATAGAAATGCTGACATTCTAGTAGTTTGAGTAATGCCTGGTTGTAGAATATTGCAGGAGAGGTGAGCTTGAGTTTCCTGGGCTGAACCTTTCATTTTTATCTGTTTTGACAGAAATCTTTCTGCAATGGAGCTACTTCCCTGTATTATTAAAAAGAGCGTAGTGAAAATAAAAAACAGAACCAAAACATACTCTCGAAATGAAAACAATTGATGTTATTCTATTTGAGATACCATGTGCATGTGACTCATGTCTGAGTAGTTTCGTTTTGCACAGAGGAGCATCTAGAAACTCACAGCAGAAGATAAGAATGTACACATATTTTCCTGCTCAGTGCTTCCTTCATATTTTCATGTCAGTGTCACAATTCAACATATGTCATCATGAGGACAGAGAAGATTTGGTATTCATTGCTGTAAAAACAAATCTGCAGAATAAATGTGACTGTAAGCACTTCTGTTAGATGAGGGCCATTTTTAAGTTTTTTTTTTTTTTTTTTTTTTTTGTCTTTCAGAGATAAAGAGCACCGGCTGGGGCTCACACCTGTAATCCCAGGACTTTGGGAGGTTGAAGTGGGCAGATTGCTTGAACTCAGGAGTTCAAGACCAGTCTGGGCAACATGGTGAAAACCAGTCTCTACAAAATATACCCAAAAAAATTAGCCAGTTGCAATGGTGCACACCTGTAATCCCTATATGGGAGGCTAAGGCTCAAGAATCACTTGAACCTGGGAGGTGGAAGTTGCAGTGAGCCAAGATCGTGCCACTGTACTTCAGCCTGGTGACAGAGTGAGACTCTGTCTAAAAATAAAAAGCTTGGCATGGTGGCTCACACCTGTTGACCCAGCTACTTGTTGGGAGGCTGAGGTGGGAGGATCACTTGAGCCTGGGAGGCAGAGGTTGCAGTAGTGGAGATCAGATCTCCACTCCAATCTGGGTGACAGAGGGAGACCCCTGCCTCAAATAAATAAATAAATAGGCCGGGTATGATGGGTCACACCCGTAATCCCAGCACTTTGGGAGGCAGAGGTGGGCGGATCACGAGGTCAGGATATTGAGACCATCCTAGCTAACACAGTGAAACCCCATCTCTACTAAAAATTCAAAAAAGTTAGCCGGGTGTGGTGATACTACCTGTAATTCCAGCTACTCGGTAGGCTGAGTCAAGAAAATCGCTTGAACTTGGGAGGTGGAGGTTGCAGTGAGCCAAGATTGTGCCACTGCACTCCAGCCTGGGCCACAGAGCGAGACTCTGTCTCAAAAATAAATAAATAAAAATATAAATAAATAAAGCAAGCAAGCACTAATAGAAGACAAGGCAAAGTAAGCTCCTAAAATAAAGAAAGAATACTAAAGGGTTTTTTCCAGATTGAGGCTCTCTCTTGACTCAAGGATCTGCCACTATTTCATTCTAGGGGGGCTCCAGATGCAGAAAGCGGTAAGAGAAAGGACATACAAGTTGTAAACCAAAATCCTGGGTGCTGGTCTATCTCAGGTCCTTACCAGCTTGTGGTTTTAGGCATCAGAGTCTTAGATTCCCTATATGTAAAATGTGGATTACCCAATTTTTCCCTGCTCCGGGAATGTGATAAAAATGAAATGCAATAGAGATTTTTAACTATAAATATAGATGGATAATGCTGCCTAGGGCCCACCCTGGAACCTTGCTGGTTCTCTCCAAAGGATAACTTTTATTACTTGTTAACCATGCTTTATTTCCAGTTGTGCTCCTTTAGTACATTATTAGTCTCCTTTATTTTCATCTCAGTGGTTTTGCTTTTGCCCACTGGGATGTTTGACATAATCACCCATCTATCCGTTTGTTCATTCTTTCATTCATTTATAAACGTTTTATTATGGAAAACTTTACATAAACATAAAAGTATAGAGAATGGTATAACAAACCCTGAGGTACTCATCACCCAGACACAATCACTAACTCATTGCTGCTTTTATTTCACCTATACTCCCTCTGTCTTCTTCCCTGCTGGATTATTTTGGAATATATTCGTGACATCAAATCATCCATGTAAATGTATCAATACCTATCTCTAAAAGGTGAGGACTGGTTTAAAAAATGTAACACAATGCCATTATCAATCTAAAAATAATAATTCCTTAGTATTGTAAAACAATTCAGAATCAGTTAATGCTCAGATTTCCCAATTGTCTCATAGCGTATCTTTTAAAAAAATATTTGTTTAAATTGGGATTCATACAAGGCCCACATCTAGCATTTGGTTTATGTAGTTCTTAAGTCTCTGGTGATCCACAGGCACCTCTGATCTCTCTTTCTTTTTTTTTTTTTTTAGACAGTTTCACTTGGTCACCTAGGCTGGAGTGCAGTGGTGCGATCTTGGCACACTGCAACCTCCACCTCCTGGGCTCAAGTGATTCACTTGCCTCAGGCTCCGGAATAGCTGGGATTACAGGTATGCACCACCATGCTCAGCTAATTTTTGTATTTTTAGTGGAGATGGGGTTTCACCATGTTGGCCAGGCTGGTCTCGAATTCCTGGCCTCAAGTGATCTATCCACCTCTGCCTCCCAAAGTGCTGTGACTACAGGTGTGGGCCACCATACCGGCCCCCACCTTTTTTTTTTTTTTTTGGTCCTTGCAATTTACTTTTTATAGCAAAAGCCTGGCTGGGTGTGGTGGCTCACTCCTGTAATCCCAGCACTTTGGGAGGCAGAGGTGGGCAGATCACGGGGTCAGAAGTTTGAGACCAGCCTGATGAACATGGTAAAACCCTGTCTCTACTAAAAATACAAAATTAGCTGAGCATGGTGGCACGTGCCTGTAATCCCAGCTACTCAGGAGGCTGAGGCAGGAGAATCACTTGAACTTGGGAAGCGGAGGTTGCATGGAGCTGAGATCATGCCACTTCAGCCTGGGCAACAGAGCAAGACTCCATCTCAAAAACAAAACCAAAAACAAAAACTAGCTGCGCATGGTGGTGCACACCTGTAATCCTAGCTACTCAGGAGGCTAAGGCAGAAGAATTGCTTGAACCTAGGAGGTGGAAGTTGTGCTGAGCTGAGATCGCACCACTGTACTCCGACCTGGTGGACAGAGAGAGACTCTGTCTCAAATTAAAAAAAAAAAACATCAATTGTCAGGAAGAGTTTTCCAAATTCTGATTTTGCTTGTTGCATTCCCTTTGTGCTCTTTAACATATTTTTCTCCTCCCCTCTATATTCTCTGTAAACTAGTATTTAGTTCTGGATGCTTGATTGGATTCACACTCTTGGTTTTTTTAGTTTTTTGAGACGAAGTCTGTCTCTTGTCCCCCAAGGCTGGAGTGGAGTGCAGTGACACAATCTCAGCTCACTGCAGTCTCCACCTCCCTAGTTCAAGTGATTCTCCTGCCTCAGCCTCCTGAGCAGCTGGATTATAGGTGCCTGCCACCATGCCCAGCTAATTTTTGTGTTTTTAGTAGAGACAAAGTTTCACCATGTTGGCCACCATGCTGGTCTTGAACTCCTGATCTCAGGTGATCTGCCTGTCTCGGCCTCCCAAAGTGCTGAGATTACAGGTGTAAGCCATCGCGCCCAACCTCACATTCTAGTTTTTGACAAGACTGTTTCATGGGTGGTGTTATGGGCTGAATTGTACCCTTGCAAAATTCGTATTTTGAAGTTTTATCCCCCAGTACCTCAGATTGTGACTGTATTGGAAGATAAGGCCTTTTAAGAGGTAATTTGGTTAAAATGAGATCATTAGGATAGACCTGCTCCCATATGACTGGTGTCGTTTTCAGAGGAGGAAATCTGGACACAGACAGTTACAAAGGGAAGGCCATGTGAAGACACAGAGAGAAGATGATCATCTGCACCTAAGGGCAGAAGCCTCAGAAGAAATCAACCCTGGCAATGCTTTGATCTTGGACTTTAAGCCTCCAGAACTGGAGAAAATGAATTTCTGTTGTTTAAGCCACTCAGTCTGTGGCACTGTGTTACAGCAGCCCTAGAAACTAGAACAGGTGGTGATGGGAATGTCCATTGGGAGGCGCATAGTGTAGGGGTGTCTCTTTCTATGGTAATATTAACTGCCATTGATCATGGCTTCCTAGATCCATTATCTCATTTGGAGTTTGCAAACATGGTCCTGCTCTGATTCTATTATTATTACATACATTTATTGAGACAGGATCTCACTCTGTCACCCAGGCTGGAGAGCAGTGGCGTGATCTGGGCTCACTGCAATCTCCATCTTCTGGGCTCAAGCGATCCTCCCACCTCAGCCTCTGGAGTGTCTGGGACTAAAGGGACATGCCACAGTACCTGGCTAATGTTTAGTATTTTTTGATAGAGATGGGGTTTTGCCATGTTGGCCAGGCTGGTCTCAAACTCCTGGGCTCAAGTGATTGAGCTGCCTCAGCCTCCCAAAGTGCTGGGACTACAGACATCTGCCACTATGCCTATTTGGTCGTGTTCTAATTCTATTGTTCATTTTCATTTATTTTAACTGGAATTCTTTTCTAAAGTTAATTCTTTCCCTAATCAATTATTTGGAAATTCTGAGAACAAGGATAAATGCTTGATTCTGTCTCTTTATTTACAGGTATTCAGAATGATGAGTTGGCTCCCTAGTATCTTTCAAATGTGAGTAATTCGTTTTTTTTTTTTTAAATGTACTCATGACGCTTAATACATTTGACCTGTTTCAATCAATTACAGTTATTGCTCTTTTTGATGTGCAAATTATCCCAGTTTTGGCCATGGGAGAGCTGCTGAGTCCTTCTGATACCACACAAGTCTTCTTTAATATTGCTTCCTTGCTTTTTATTACAACATGATATACAGGCTCATCTTCATTTGGGCCAGCCTTCAAAGTTGAGTCAATCATTTTTTTTTTTTTCCTTGAGAGAGTCTTGCTCTTTTGCCCAGGCTGGAGTCTTGTGGTGCTATCTCTACTCACTGCAATCTCCGCCTCTTGGGTTCAAGCAATTCTCCTGCCTCAGCCTCCTGAGTAGCTGGGACTAGAGGTGCACACCACCACACCCAGCTAATTTTTGTTTTGTTTTGTTTTTTTGAAACAGAGTCTTGCTCTGTTGCCCAGGCTGGAGTAGTACAATAGCGCCATCTTGGCTCACTGCAACCACTGCCTCCCGAGTTCAAGCAATTCTTCTGCCTCAGCCTCCTGAGTAGCTGGGATCACAGGCACCAACACCATGCCTGGCTAAGTTTTGTATTTTCAGTAGAGACGGAGTTTCACCATGTTGGCCAGGCTGGTCTTAAGCTCCTGATCTCAGGTGATCCACCTAACTCAGCCTTTCAAAGTGCTGGAATTACAGGCGTGATGGCCACCACGCCCAGCCAAGTGCATATGTATCTAAACAGTGCTTACTAAAATATTTTTCTCTGCTTTGCTTTCTCATTCATTGTTATACCTTAGATATCACTTCACAGCATTTTTACAACTCCATTGCCAGCATGTACTATTATTTATTCAGCCAAGTTTATTCAGTTTCCAGTCTTTTGCTATTCTTATTAATGCCAACTTATACTTGGCATAGTATATATGCAGCTTTTCATATTTCTGTAAGTGTATTTTGGGGACAGATACTTGGGTTTCCAGGTCAAAGAGAAAATGCAAAGAAAAAACCTTTTTTTTTTTTTTTTTTTTTTTGAGACAGAGTCTCACTCTGTCACCCAGGCTGGAGTGCCTCCCAGGTTCAAGAGATTCTTGTGCCTCAGACTCCTGAGTAGCTGGGGCTACGGGCATGCGCCACCATGTCCAGCTAATTTTTGTATTTTTAGTAGAGATGAGGTTTTTACCATTTCCAGCTGATTTTTGTATTCTTAGTAGAGATGGCATTTCATCATGTTGGCCAGGCTGGTCTCAAACTCCTGGCCACAACTGATCTGCCCACCTTGACCTCCCAAAGTGTTGGGTTACAGGCATGAGCCATCGCACCCGACTGCAAAGGAAAATTTTATAAATCTTGCTAATTCTCTTCTATAGGAATTGTACCCTTTGCCTTCCCGCCATCGACAAATGAGAAGATCTCTTTCAGAATACTGTCACGGAACATGTTGTCAATCTTTTGGATTTTTTGCCCGTTCAATAGATGAGAAATGGTGTCTTATCTTGGCTTTACTCCACATTTCTCTCCTTATGAGCAAGATTGATTTTTTTTCGTGTCTTTAAAAGTCATTCACATTTCTCTTTTTTATGACCTGTGTTCATATCTCTCATCTATTTTGCTATAGGGTTGGTCTATTGTCTACATTTAGCTTTCTTTGTGAATGATCAGCAAACTGGGGTCCATCATTAACAACTGTGTTGGACACCTTTCCTTGCTGCTCCTTTCTGTGATCCTCAGGCCTCTCAGGTCCCCACTGCCATCCTGTTCAGTCCTTAGGCCTTTACAGCAACACTCAGCTGTGCACGTCCTGCAACTGTGCTTTTGTCCCCACAGGCCAGGTGGTGAAAGCACAGCAAGAGAAACAAAAGCAGCGGGCATTCTCCCCACGTTGCTGGGACCACAGCTCCTCTGGTGGAGAGGATGGTTTACCTCCTCAGAAGGTTAGGCCCCGGGTGCCCATACTGCTGTTACGGTCGCTATCATTGCAACTGTTGTGACCATTGGATTGCCTTGGGCTGGCACACGAGAGAACAGAGAAAAGAAAAGACAAATCTTTTTTTTTTTTTTGAGACAGAGTCTCCTTGTGTCACCCAGGTTGGAGTACAGTGGCGTGATCTCAGCTCACTGCAACCTCCACTTCCTGGGCTCAAGTGATCCTCCTGCCTCAGCCTCCCAAGTAGCTGGGATTACAAGTATGTGCCACCATGCCCGGCTAATTTTTGTGTTTTTAGTAGAGATCCAGGGTTTCACCACATTGGCCAGGCTGGTCTCGAACTCCTGCCTTCATGATCCACCTGCCTTGGCCTTTGAAAGTGCTGGGATTACAGGTGTAAACCACCGCACCCGGCCAGGAAAAGAAAAATCTTAATTCTGCGTAGCATTGAGAGTTCCCTTTCTCTCACCTAAAGCCGAAACTAGAAGGGTTCTCCTGCATTGCTCCCTCTTTATGCTCAGTGCCCAGCTCTGGGCATCAGGATGTCTTGAAATCGGAACAACAACAAAAAGGGAAATTCACAGCTGGTATAGTGGTATTTCAGATTATGGTCTTCTCCAATCTGCCTTCTAGTGCTTAAATTAGAAAGCTCCATGCTTTCTGCCTAGGTTTTATAGCTACATTCACGGGGAGAGACAGGATGGAATGTGCTTACGTGGCCTTACCTGGAGCCAGAACTGCTGCCTCAGGGATTTTGCGCTTATTTTGTTCCCTGCTTGAAATAATTTTCACATAGATCTTTGATTGTCAGACTCCTACTCATATTTCAAGTTTTACCTTGAATGTCACTTGCCTGGAGAATCCTTTCCTGATTACCCTCTTTAAAGTGGCCTTTCTTAAACCCACACTCCCCTTGCTCCATCATGCTGTTATATTGTCTTCATAGCATCCAGCACCACTTGAAATTATCTTGTATGTGTTTCTTGCTTCATAGCTGTTCTTCCCCTGCCCTTCACCTTCTACTCCCTGAAGACAAGCACCTTTCTTGCTACTTTCTTACCTGTGTTTAGAAAACTGACAAGTAGAAAGTGCCCAGTAAAATACATGTTGAGTAAAGGAATAGAAAGCAATTAAAGCTGGGCATGGTAGTTCACATCTGTAATCTCAGCACTTTCAGAGGCCGAGCAGGAGGATTCCTTGAGCTCAGGAACTGGAGACCAGCAATATACCTGCAATTCCTGCAATACTAGCAATACCTGGGCAATATAGTGAGACCTCATCTCTACAAAAACTAAATTAGGCCGGGCATGGTGGCTCATGCTTTTAATCTCAGCACTTTGGAAGGCCAAGGTGGGTGGATCATGAGGTCAGGAGATGGAGGCCATCTTGGCTAACATAGTGAAACCCTGTCTCTAACAAAAATACAAAAAATTAGCTGCGCATGGTGGCACGCACCAGTAGTGGAAGCTGCATGGGAGGCAGGGGCAGGAGAATCGCTTGAACCCTAGAGGTGAAGGTTGCAGTGAACTGAGATTGCGCCATTGCACTCAGGCCTGGGTGACAGAGTGAGACTCCATCTCAAACAAAACAAAAAACGAAGTAAATTAAGAAAGGAATTAAGTAGCATTTGAGTAAAATAATGTTTGTTGGCTAATGTCAGAAGGAGATCATTTTACTGCAGATGTGGCCACAGACCTCGGAGAGCAGGTGTGGGCAGTGCCGTTCACTAGACAGGGATGACTGGTGGGGTGGTGTTGTGGCACAGGAGTGACACTTGAAGACTGTGGCCCCTGTCCTGGCTTTGCCACTGACTTCCTCTGAGATTCTGGAAAATCACTTCATCTCTTTGGGCCTTAATCTCCTTGACTGAGAAATACTAGAATGAGATATTTTAAGCCATAAAATCCTTTCAACTTCAGCACCTTAGGCTTCTCAAGTGTTTAAGTCAACAGCAGGCATGCCTTTAAGTTTAAAGAATCCAGAAGGATCAGTTATGCCAGAAGAACCTGTCTCTGCAATGCAAAATCTTCTTTTGGCATGAAAGGGAATGAGATAATTATGGCAATAGTCTCCTTAGATCCTGACATTCAAAGAATCTGCTCGCTTCCAGTAGTACACCTCTATTTTAACAATTATTTTTTTCTTCTCCAATTTCACGTATCACATCTGCTCAGAATATAAGACCCTGCTTATATACTATAGTGTCTCTTGGCTTTAGGAGCTGTTGGGTGGGTCATTTTCCAAATTCCCCATTACGCAGCACACAGAGAAAGAGGGTGTGGCTTGAAATTTTTGGCAACACCAATCCTTCTCCTCCCTCAAACATTTTTCCCAGCACCGACAGTCTGGTTGGGTCTGCAGTATTAGAGTCACACCTCTGCTTCCCACCGTAATGAGTATGGACACAGAGCTCCTATTATTTTTTAGTTTGCTGCGGCCATCATGGGCCCTTCCAATATGGCTTAAATATTTTGGTTTCCATTAAGTTCTCTAGCAGATGTACTTGGGAGACACATAGGCCAGATCCAAGCATGCTAAGGCACCTGGAAGGCTGCTTCAGGAATGAGGCAGTGCATAAACAAATTGCTCTGCTATTTCTTCTTCTCTCTATAGTTAATATGTGAATCATATTCAAGTTATTTGCCACAATGGAATGAATAGCCTTTTTCAGCAAAGTTAGGAAAGAGCCTTTTCCTCCCTTTCCCTCATTTTCCTCACATTTTTATCTGTTTGCTGGGCCTGAATAGTCATTTACTCACAGAGCATTTGCTACGTTCTAGATACGATCTAGTCCATAAGATGAATCTACATTCAAGGAGACCTTTTGCTTTTCTTCATAAATATTTTGACATTTTATTGCTAGTCAGTTCTTCCATTGCTACATCTCTGAATCTCTAATAATACGTTGCCAGTGGTTTCCTTAATGTGAAGCTAATAAAATTTTCAACCCATTTTTAAATGACCTATGTAATTATAGGATAGCACTAATGTTGGGCAGTGAGGTATAATTTGGTTTCATTGTCATAAAGTATTAAAGTGAGAAAGTTTATACCCTGCATATTCTATCTGGTAAGAATTATTTTTCATTACTTATGTGGGCCTTTGAAATTTTTATTTTATTTTAAATGAAGTCTTGTTTTGTTGCCCAGGCTAGAGTGCATTGGCACAATCTCGGCCCACTGATGTCTTGACCTTCCAGGCTCAAACAATCCTCCTGCCTCAGCCTCCCAAGTAGCTAAGATACAGGTGCATGCCGGCATCCCTAGCTAATGAAAAAAAAATTTTTTAGAGATGAGATCTCCCTGTGTTGCCCAGGCTGCTCTCAAACTCCTGGCCTCAAGCGATCATCCTGCCTCAGCCTCCCAAAGTGCTGGGATTACAGGCATAAGCCATCACCTCTGGCTCACCCATGTTAAGAAATGATGCAGAGTTTAAAAAATGAGGCCAGGTGTGGTGGCTCACGCCTGTAATCCCAGCATTTTGGGAGACCAAAGCTGGTGGATCACCTGAGGTCAGGAGTTCGAGAACAGCCTGGTCAACATGGTGAAACCCCATCTCTACTAAAAATACAAAAAAATTATCTGGGCGTGGTGGTAGGTGCCTATAATCCCAGCTACTCAAGAGGCTGAGGCAGGAGAATCACTTGAACCTGGTAAGTGAAGGTTGCAGTGAGCCGAGATCGCACCATTGCACTCCAGCCTGGGTAACAAGAGTCAAGCTTCATCTAAAATAAAAACAAAAACAATAAATGAAGAACATAGTGGATGGGGGGCAAGGGGAGGGAGAACATTAGGACAAATACCTAATGCATGCAGGGCTTAAAACCTAGATGACGGGTTGATAGGTACAGCAAACCACTATGGCACATGTATATCTATGTACCAAATCTGCACATTCTGCACATGTATCCCAGAACTCAAAGTAAAAAAAAAAAAATGAAGTGCATAATAATCACACTTTAAGTTCAGAGATGATCATTACAGTGGTATTTGCCAAACAAAACACTGAATATGATCTGATTATACAATAGAGGATTGATTAAATAAATTAGAAAAGCATTCAGTATAGCTATTATGATTATTTTAGAGTTGTAATAATATTAGAATATGCTTATATTATTAAATAAAAGAATTAGGTTACAGAAGCATATCATCCAATTTTCTTTTTAAAATTATAAATAGAAATATTTGTTAGAAATATGTAAAAATGTAAAAGCCATATAAAAATTATTTACATGTGGACCAGACGCTATGGCTCCTGCCTGTAGTAATAACATTTTGGGAGGCCAAGGCTGGTGGATCACTTGAGCCCAGGAGTTTAAAACCAGCTCAGGAAACACAGTGAGACCTCGTTTCTATAAAAGGTTGCAAAAATTAGCTGGCTATGGTGGTGCATGTCTGTAGTCTCACATACTCATGAGGCTGAGGTGGGAGCACCGTTTAAGTTCAGGAGTTGGAGGCTGCAGTGAGCTATGATCATGACGTTGCACTCTAGCCTAGGTGACAGAATGAGACCCTGGCGCTAAAAGAAATAAATTTTGTGTGTGTGTTTGTGTGTGCGTGTTTTTGCAGGGTGGCTAGAGATGGGGGTCTCACTATGTTGCCTAGGCTGATCTTGAACTCCTGGGCTCAAGCAATCCCCCCACCTTCGCCTTCCAAAGTGCTGGGATTATAGGTGTGAGTCACCGTGTCCATCCTAAAATAAATAAATTGTAAATAAATAAGTATATTTAAGTATATAGTTTGAATATGTATATATTTACCAACATTAAATAAAATACTAAATTTTCCATAAATATTAATAGTCAGTGATTATCTTTAGGACTCTGGAGCTGACCTGCATGGATACAAATCTTGGTTCTATCCTTTGCTGACTCTGTGACCTTTTTCAAATTTCATAACCTCTACATACCTCAATTTCCTCTCTGCACAATAGTGATGATAAACATTGTACCAACCATGGCTGGGCGCAGTGGCTCACACCTGTAATACAGCACTTTGGGAGGCTGAGGTGGGTGGATCACCTGAGGCCAGGAGTTCAAGACCAGCCTGACCAACATAAAGACATCCTGTCTCTACTAAAAATATAAAATTAGCTGGGCATGGTGGGGAATGCCTGTAATCCCAGCTACCCAGGAGGCTGAGGCAGGAGAATTGCGTGAACTCAGGAGGCAGAGGTTGCAGTGAGCCGAGATCATGCCACAGCACTCCAGCCTGGGTGATAGAGTAAGAATCAATTTCAAACAAAATAGTAATAATAATAATAATAATAATAAATAACAGGAAAAGTGCTAGAACAGTGCCTGGTACATAGTACAAACAATGTAAGCGTCATCATAATTTCTAGTATTTGCTGGGTGCGTTGGCTCATGCCTGTAATCCCAGCACTTTGGGAGGCAGAAGTGGGTAGATCATGAGGTCAGGAGTTTGAGACCAGCCTGGCCAACATGGTGAAACTCCATTTCTACAAAAAATACAAAAATTAGCTGGGTGTGGTGGTGTACGCCTGTAATCCCACCTACTTGGGACTCTGAGGCAGGAGAATTGCTTGATCCTGGGCGGCAGAGGTTGCAGCGAGTTGAGATCTCACCATTACACTCCAGCCTGGGAGACAGAGCAAGATTCCATCTCGAAATAATAATAATAATTTCTAGTATTATTTATATTATTAGCAGTGAACATGTAGCCTTCAATCCCTAGAAAACTTTCAGTGAATATTTTTTTTAACCAAAAACAAAGATTAATGCAATCTTTACAGAAATGTGTCCCCCTTGTATCATAAACATTAGGGGTTAGCAGGAAGTGGCAATAAAAATAATGTACTTTAGGTTTCTGGAATAAATTATTTAAAAGCTATTAATAAGTTCACCTTTTTTCTGTTCATTTGTTATCAAATATAAGCAGAGAATGAAGAGTTTCTCCTCTTGCAAAATTGTCAAACTTTTGCATTCATCAGAATCAACTGGAGGTCTGATTAAAATACAGATTGCTTGCTCGGTTCCACCCCAGAGATTCTGATTCAGTAGATCTGGAATAAAGCTAGAATTTTCATCTCTGGCCAGGCGTGGTGGCTTATACCTGTACTCTCAGCTTAGGAGGCTGAGGCAGGCTAATCATGAGGTCAGAAGTTTGAGACCAGCCTGGCCAACATGGTGAAACCCTGTCTATACTAAAAATACAAAAACCCATGGGCATGGTGGCGGGTGCCTATAATCCCAGCTATGCAAGAGGCTGAGGCAGGAGAATTGCTTGAACCCAGGAGATGGAGGTTGCCGTAAGCTGAGACTGCGTCATTGCACACTAGCCTGGGCAACAGAGCAAGACTCCATCTCAAAGAAAGAAAGAAAAAGAAAAAAGAAAGAAAGAAAGAAAAAGAGAGAAAGAAAGAATTTGCATCTCTAACAAGTTTCCAAGTTCTGCTGCTGCTGCTGGTTCAGGACCATACTTTAAGAACCACTGATCAACAGCACCAAATGTAGAGATCATAGGAAAAACCTATGACCAGGAAATCAGCACACTGGGCTTTTGATTACTCCCAGCTGTATAATATTCCTTCTTCCCTCCCTTTCTCCCTTTCTTCCTTCCACAAACATTCATGGGGTACCTTCCATGGGCCAGGCACTGTGTTTGGTGCTGGAGATGAAAAACTTTTGCTTAAGGCTGGGCACAGTAGCTCATGCCTGTAATCCTACCACCTTGGGAGGCCAAGATGAGACGATAGATTGAGGCCAGGAGCTCAAGACCAAACAGGCCAGCATAGCAAGACCCTATCTCTAAAGAAAAAAGGTTTAAAAATTTTTGCTTATTAGGGTCTTATGGTCATAAGGAGTCTTAGGCAAGTTACTTAATCAGCTCTCCAATAGCTCAACCAGGAAATGAAGAGTTTAATCATAAATTTATTTTAATGGCAATTATTGAACATTTACTATGTCTCAGGTTCTATGAAAAGCAAAAAGAAAAAAAATTATTTTATTTATTTATTTATTTTGAGATGAAGTTTCACTCTTGTTGCCCAGGTTGGAGTGCAATGGTGTGATTTTGGCTCACTGCAACCTCTGCCTCCCAGGTTCAAGCGATTCTCCTGCCTCACCCTCCCGAGTAGCTGGGATTATAGGCATGCGCCACCACGCCTGGATAATTTTGTATTTTTAGTAGTGACAGGGTTTCTCCATGTTGGCCAGGCTGATCTCAAACTCCCAACCTCAGGTGATCTGTCCTCCTCAGCCTCCCAAAGTGCTGTATTACAGGTGTGAGCCACTGTGCCCAGCCTCCAAATTTTTTCATCTATATTACTTCATCAACTAAATTTTCTGTAAATTTCGTTCATGCTCTTTTAGTGACTTCGTGATAAATATTGGTTGAATTAAATGGTGACCATTTTTACCTACAATTCAAAAGTGGTAGATAATACTTTTAGATAAGCATTGACATTGGAAACATATTTCATATAATCGGCAAGTCAGCAAATATTTATTGAGTAGATAGCATGTAATAGTGATGCACTAAGGGCTGGAGATTTTATATTTTATATTTTTAGTAGAGATGGAGTTTCTCCATGTTGGTCATGATTTTGTTTTTGAAGGCTCTCAAAGTCTAGGAGGACAGATAAATAAACAAGAAATATAACACTACAATAAAATGTGGTAAGGACAACGACTGAAGAATGCGTAGGGTACAAAAGGGCCACAGAGTGAGGACGCAAATGCAGCCTGGGGAAAGGATTGGGAAGCTTTCCTCTGGAAGCTCCTGGCTCAGTTGATATGTGTCAGATGAATAATTTGCATAGCAAAAGGGGTAGGGAGCAGGTGATCATGATAGAGGGACTCTACATGCTAAGGCTCTCAGGTGTAAAACAGCAGGGCATATTCAGGGCATCGTAAGTTCTTTGATGGACCTGAACTGATGTGTGACAGTACATAGTCCAGAGAGGTAGGGAGGGGCTAGATTCCAGAGGTCCTAGTAAGGAACATTTGGATACCTCCTGTATGTGGCAGGAAGACTGTGTTATGTATCACAGAAGTTCCAAGCTTGGGCCGGGAGAGGTGGCTCATACCTATAATCCCAGCACTTTGGGAGGCCGAGATGGGTAGATCACTTGAGGTCAGGAGTTCAAGACCAGCCTGGCCAAAGTGGTGAAACCCCATCTCTACTAAAAAATACAAAAATTAACCAGGCATGGTGGCTCATGCCTGTAATCACAGCTACTTGGGAGGCTAAGTCAGGAGAATCGCTTGAACCTGGGTGGCGGGGGTTGCAGTGAGCCTAGATGGTGCACTCCAGCCTGGGCGCAAGAGTGAAATTCAATAAAGTAACTTTCATATAGGCTTAAATTTATAAGTTATAGTGCAAGTATTGGCAAGCTCCTAGTCATATGCCAAAGAAAACTGGCATAGGAGTAACCTTCCCCACCCCACTCCCCTAGCTGAAACACCTGATTGTGGGCGTTACCGACTTTTTCACTTCCTTCTTTGTCTACTCTCAGTCCCTAGTACCAAGAGTACCTTATATTCTGGCGGGGTCTCAAAGAATGGAAAGACACAAAGGAGAGTCTCGGATGGGTGCCTTTAAAAGGCTGCCGAGCCTGGGCGATTGCATTTCCTGATGGTGGTTCAGATTTTTTAGCAGGCACCGTATCTTTTTCTATTAATGGCTATCCAAATTTTTGGCTGTTATCAACTACGCTGCTGCTATTGTCACACACCTGGTCTTCACAAGAGAATGTCATCGCACCCTTTGCACGACCCCATCTTCCTATCACATCCGTTTCTCCTTCTAAGCCTCAAAAAACTCCAAGGAGGGAGCAAGTTGCCACCTGCTGCACTGCCCTCCACCAGCTTGACTGGTTTTTCCTGCTAAGGCAAAGCAGTCCCTCTGCTTCTGAGGCCCTGGTGACCCATGGAGACCTATGTGGTTAGCAGCCATAGGACAAAAAACTTGAGTTTGGCAGGCAAACAGTAAAATAGCTCTTTTCAAGTGATTCTGAGAACCTGAAAAGTGACTTTGTTGTAAAACCTGTGATTTTCCTTTCTCCTTTCCAATGAGTTGGATTTTTGAACTATACTTAGTATTCAGAACTCAAAGTACTCTCTGTTCTCATTGCTTGCGAATGTATTACAAAGTGAACCCTTTCTCCCAGTAAGGGGCAGAGGGTTTTTGAAGAACCCTGCTGCTGTCCTTCAGATGGTAATCATATTTGACACACTTCAACTGGCCATCATCACACCAGGTCTAAATACATTTCTGAGCAAAGAAAAGGAAAAAAAAATATTCTCTTACTGCTTAAAAAAAATATACAAAAGTTATTAATTTAGTTCCAGCCTTCTCTAGATAAAAATGATTGCTATAGAATGTGAGGCAAGAAACTAACACCTACTGTAACACCTACTGTGTGCTGGGGCTTAGCATGCGCACTCTTACTTAATCCAACAGAAGGCCAGCTTGACAGGCTGTTATTGATGTCTGGCAGGTTCTCATTAATTAACACAGCAGCAGCTCTGGAGGAGCCACACCAGAAGCTGCAAGGCCTGTTGATTGCCCAATGTCACTTTTGCCATACTCGATTGCTTCAAGCAGGTGATGAGGCCAGGCCAGATTCAAGAGGTGGGGAAACAGATTCTACCTGTGTATACTAGATAGAATACTAGGACTGGGAGGAATTATGGAGGCCAGCTTTGCAAATCAACTAACACACTGGATCTGAATAAAAAGGAGTAATGAGTGGCCAGGCGACGTGGCTCACGCCTGTAATCCCAGCACTTTGGGAGGCTGAGGCAGGCGGATCCCCTGAGGTCGGGAGTTGGAGACCAGCCTGACCAACATGGAGAAACCCCAGTCTCTACTAAAAATACAAAATTAGCCTAGTGTGGTGGCACGCACCTGTAATCCCAGCTACTTGGGAGGCGGAGGCAGGAGAATTGCTTGAACCTGGGAGGCGGAGGTTGCTGTGAGCCGAGATTGCGCCACTGTGCTCCAGCCTGGGCGACAAGAGCAAAACTCCATCTCAAAAAAAAAAAAAAAAAGTAATAAAATCTGGCTTGTGCCTAGCTCCAAAGGTGTAATATTAAATAAAATAATGTTCACAAAGTGTTTTGAGCCCCTTTTTCTATAGAAAACTGCTGTGCAGTTAAGGTGGAGGTGCAAATTTCTACTATAAATAAACAGAAGTAGTTTTTGTTTGTTATCGTGGTGTGTGAAATCAATTAGGTAGATTTAATCTGATTTGGAAGGTGTGTTTGCAATGATCAGATAGAATACAGGCAATATTTATTTGGCATACACGCGATTCACTGTGAGGAACTCTGGAGAAGTCATTCAATAGAGCAGTTGAAATTGAACCGAGGCACACAGACGGCTGGCTGGGAGGAGGTGCCAAGGGATTAAGATGCTGTGGGCAGAGTGAACAAACTGGCTTCAAACACAAGGCCTAAATTGAAAGTCAAAAGAATGGATGACAGGCTCCTAATGACAGGTGTTGATTTGCAGCTGAGCTGCTTCTCACATAAACAACCCTGAGAAGCATGGTCCTAGGTGAGCAACAGCCATGATTTGTTTATCTAACAATGGTTAATGATTCTCCAAGCCACACCAGGTAGACATGCTAGTTATTAGTGTCTATTGTTATTTCCTTATCTCTAAAGACTTTAGGTCTCTGACTGTTAGCTGTGGTAAAACTAGACTTTATATCTCCATGACGCTAACATCTTAGAATGGCCTTGGTGTGTCTGTTTCCGGGTGATAGATTCAGAAAACAGCCAGGGGAACACTGCAACTGATAGGGAAGGAATGGAAAGATCCCTGGACTTAAAATACTGCAGCTGGAAGAGAAATGGCAGTGATATCAGATTGGGAGGCAGAAGACTTTGCTTTAATCTACCTCTGCTACGCACCAGCTGTATAACCTTAGGTGTGTCACTCCTTTCAACCCTGCAGCAGGTTCCTCCATGGTATTCTTGAGTCCAATGACTGAATTCCATCTCTCCTGCCATTATCCAGGCCTTTATCCACTGTCTTTAGTTTTTATTTTAGAGACAAAGTCTTGTTCTGTCACCCAGACTGAAGTGCAGTGGCACTATCTAGCTTGCTACAGCCTCACACTCCTGGGCTTAAGCAGTCTTCCTGCCTTGTTTCAGCATCCTAAGTAGCTGAGACTACTGGTACACACCACCACATCTGGCTATTTTTTTAATTTATATTTTTTGTTGAGATGGTATCTTACTATGTTGTCCAGGCTGGTCAACTACCTTTTGGGTTAAAGCAACACCTGTCTAGAATTCATGTCTGATCATGTCACTCTTCCACAGCTCCCCATTTCCTCTCCAACTCCCGAGTTTGGCAAACAAGACTTTTCATGATTTGGGCCTGTCTCTCTTGGTTGACTTCTTGCCATTGCTCTCTCTCTACAGTAGATTGGTTTGGGGGCAAAAAAAAAATTCCACGCAAATTCTTCCTCGTTGTGTTCACATGATTTGCAAAAAGATTGTGCAGCTTCTCTCATCAAGGGGTGGAGTCTATTTCTCTGTCCCTTGACTCTAGGCTGGCTAAGTGACTTGCTTTGGCTCATCAAATATACTGGAAGTGGCCCTGTGTCAATTCTGGGCCTAGGCCTCAAGAGGTCTGGAGTACTTCTACTCTCTCTTGGAACCCTGCCACCACCATGTGGACGGGCCACGCCAGTCTGCTGGAGAACGGGAGCTGATTTGGAAGACAGCCCAGTCCTCACAGCCAAGGCTATCCTAGACTGGTCTACAGCTAGCTGATGCCTAGGCATGCAAGAGAGAGCTGCCTGCCCAGCACTCAGCTGGCTGCCAATACATGAATGAGCCTAACTGAAACAAGAACTGCTCAGCTGACCCATAGACTTATGAGCAACAGTAATGCTGTTATTATTTTAAGCCACTGAGTTTTGCCATGGTTTGTTATACAACAATAGCTAATTCATGTACCCTTAATTCTACTCTGTACACTGTGGGCTCTAGCCAGGCAACATTTCTCGTTGTTTTCTTTGTGTGCCATCCTTATTTTCACCTTTTGGCCTTTGAACAGGGGGCTTCCTCTGGCTGAGATGCTCTTATCTTCCAGTTTCACACTCTGCTTGGCTAAAGTGTATTCATGTGCTGTGGCTCCCCATAGATGTGTCTTCTCCCAGCAAGTCTTGTTTCTCTCTCACCATGACTAGGTTAGCTGTCACTACTGGCAAAAATCCCTCCTGGACCTAAGTCTAGTCAGGCTCCTCTAAATCCTATAGGTCTTGATATTCAGCGTCCATCCTTGCGGACTCACATTACTCAGTTTTAGGGTGATGTTAAGTCAGTACAGTGGTTTGAATATGTCCCCAGCAGTTCATGTGTTGGAAACTTGATCCCCAATGCAGCAGTGCTGGGAGACGGGGCCTAATAAGAGATGATTTGGTCATGAGGGCTTCACCCTCATGAGTGGATTATTGCTGTTATCACAGGAGTGCTTTTGTTATCATGAGAGTGAATTAATTTAAAACGTGAGCTCAGGCTGGGTGTGGTGGCTCGTGCCCGTAATCCCAGCACTTTGGGAGGCTGAGGCGGGTGGATCACCTGAGGTCAGGAGTTCGAGACCAGCTTGCCCAACATGGTGAAACCTTATCTCTGTTAAAAATACAAAAAATTAGCCTGGCGTTATGGTGGGCACCTGTAATCCCAGCTACTTGGGAGGCTTAGGCAGGAGAATTGCTTGAACCTGGGAGGCAGAGGTTGCAGCGAGCCGAGACTGTGGCACCGCACTCCAGCCTGGGCGACAAGAACAAAACTCCATCTCAAAAAAAAAAAAAAAAAGTGAGCTCAGCCTTTCTTGCTTTCTCACTTGTAATCTTTTGCCTTTCACCTTCTGCCATGGGATGATGCAGCAAGAAGGCCCTCACCAGATGTGGGCCCCTTGACCTTGGACTTCCCAGCCTCCAACACTGTAAGAAATATTTCTTTTCTTTTTAAAATTTTTTTGAGACAGCGTCTTGCTCTGTCACCCAGGCTGGAGTGCAGTGGCATGATCATGGCTCACTGAAGCCTTGACCTCCTGGGCTCAAGTGATCCTCCTGCCTCAGCCCCCTGAGTAGCTGGGACCACAGGTGTGTACCACAATGCCTAGTAATTTTTTATTTTTAGTACAGACAAGGTCTCACTATGTTACTCAGGCTAGTCTTGAAATCCTAGGCTCAAGCAATCTTCCTGCCTCAGTTTCCCAAAGTGCTGGAATTACAGGTGTGAGCCACCGCACCCAGCTATTTCTTTTCTTTATAATTTACCCAGCCTGTAGCATTCTGTTATAGCAACACAAAATGAACTAAGACAGTAAGTGTATAGAGAATCCGTACCCTCTATATCTGATAACCCTGGCCTGCCTTTAGCAAGAATCCTGTTAGGTTAATTTAGCAAGAATTATTCTACCCTCTTAGTAATTTTCCATCCATTCATGCCTCTGCCCTGCTTCTTGGTCAAAATCCCCACTTTTTTTTTTTTTTTTGTCATATTTGGAATTGTGCCCAATCTCCCTCCCCTACTGCAAAGCCCCCATTACAGTAGTCTTTTGAATAAAATGTTCCTTATAGGATTGAAGTAATTCTTTTTATTTACCACTGTCATGTAGCTACCGAACAGGTTCATTTGCCACTGTCCAGATACAGACAATTTATCAAGTTGGGAATTGCAATATAGAGTTTAATTCACATAGAGTTGAATGGGAGACCAGAGTTTTATTATTACTCAGATCAGTCTCCCTGACAATTCAGAGGCTGGGGATTTTAAAGGATAATTTAGTGGGTAGGGGGCCAGGGAGTGGGGAGTGCTGATTGACTGGGTGGGGGACAAAAATCCTAGGAAGCTGAAGCTGTCCTCTGGTGCTGAGTCAGTTTTTGAATAGAGGTCCCAAGACCAGATGAGTCTCTTTGCTGGTCTGGGTGGTGCCATTTGGTGCATCAAAATTCGGAGTCTGAAAAACATCTAGAGCACTGATCTTAGGTTTTACAATAGTGCTGTTATCCCCGGGAGCAATTAGGGAGGTTTGGAATGTTGTGGCCTCTGGCTGCATGAATCCTAAACCGTAATATCTAATCTTCTGGCTAATTTGTTTGTCCTACAAAGACAGTCTGGTCCCCAGGCAAGAAGGGCGCTTGTTTCAGTAAAGGGCTGTTAATTATCTTTGTTTCAGAGTTAAACTATAAACTAAGTTTCTCCCAAAGTTAGTTTGGCCTATGCCCAGGAATGAACAAGCACAGCTTGGAGATGAGAGGCAAGATGGAGTCAGTTAGGTCAGATCTTTGTCACTGTCATAATATTCCCACCATTATAATTTTTGCAAAGGCAGTTTCAATGTTCTCTCATAGCATCTCACCTTCATTCTTCTTTCCACTTGTTATACTGTATTGGAATTTTCTGTCCACTCATCTTGTTAGCAGCAGCGAATCCATACAGGGCTGCAGCAACATCACTTCTTGCCTCCTCAGAAGATAGAATTTGACCAAGGATCACAAGGCAGAGGGAGAGACCGAGGCAAGTTTTAGAGCAGGAGTGAAAGTTTATTTAAAAAATTTAGAGCAGGAACAAAAGGAAATGAAGTGCACTTGGAAGAGGGCCAAAAGAGCGACTTGAGAGACTCAAGTCCATGGTCTGACCTTTGACTTGGAGTTTTATATACTGGCATGCTTCTGGGGTCTTGTGTCTCTTCTCCTCTGATTCTTCCCCAGGGGTAGGCTGTCCACACACACAGTGGCCTGCCAGCACTTGGGAGGGGCCTCATGCTCAATGTGTTTACTGAAGTTGTACACTTGCTTACTCGAGGCATTCTTCCTTACCAGTGAGTGTTCCTAGAGGAAGGTCATATACCAGTTAAACTCCACCCTTTTGCCTCTTAGTGCACGTACTTAAGCCCACTCACCCAACTCCTGAGATCTTATCAGGGGAAGCTGCTGATCACCAGCTTCAGGTGTTTTCTATGTATTGCAAGACTGCCGTTCCCTGGCACCAGCTGCAACCAATGACTACTTTAGAGAAATAGTTTAACAACTGCCTCACCATCACCTGATGGTCGCCTGATAGTCCTGGTTGAGGGGCTGGGCACTCTTCTGCCCTGCTCATGTCTGCCTAACTGCCTACTCTAACAATCGGACTTCCTTTTCTCCCTTAACTTCCCAATGGAAGGCTTGTATCTTGTTTAAAGTAACATTGAGCGTAGCAGAGTGTCTAGTATATAGTAGGAACTCACCATAACTTTGTCAATACTAAAATTATTCTACTTCCTTAGGTTTCAGTTTCCTCATCTACAAAATGTAAGGGGTAAAGAGAATTGGGATGCCAATAGATTTTTTTTGTATGCTGACTTTGATCCATTGGTTTTGAATGTCCATAGCTCTATACTGAGAAGGGTTATGTGACTGTGACTACAGTTATAGGGAAGGAGTGTCATGATTAATCAGCTGCATCTGCTACGGTCAGGAAATAAGAAGTAACAGCAAACTGCCAAAGACCTGCCAATCTAGAGGAAGATGATTTATCTGGCTCCTGCGAACATCAATCTTGCTCAGTCCAGCCATGTCTGCACTATATATTGTGCCAATGAAGAGAAAAACCAAATGTGAAACTGACTAGCTGCCAAAGTTAATGTCACTTGCTGTGGGAGAGACCAGGTGCTTGCCAATCCATTTTCTTTTCACCAATCCATTTTCAGCACACAGCTGGACTATGTTTTTCCAGCCCCTTTGCATTAAGTTTGGGCCACAGAGTAGTTACCCCCAAAGTAATGTAAGCTGCAATGATGATGTAACAGCTCAATGGGTTCTTCTTGCCCGCTACCCAGATGGAGCTGATTTATCAAGGCAGGGAAATTGCAATGGACAAAGTTTAATTCATGCAGAGCTGGCTGAATGGGAGACTAGGGTTTTATTATTTAAATCAGTCTCCCCCAAAGCTTGGACGTTAGGAGTTTTTCAAAGGTGGTTTTGGGGAAGGGGTGGGAGGTGGCTAGACAATTGGTGCTTGTTGCTGATTGATTGGGGATGCAATCATAGGGGTGTGGAAAATGGTCCTCCTGTGTGCTGAGATGCTTCTGGGTGGGGCCACAGGAATGGTTGGCAGGTCCAGATGGAGCCATCAGTGACAGACAAGTGAAAACTGGAAAAGACCTTTCAGAAGGTCAGTCCTAGGTTCTACAATAGTGACGTTATTTGCAGGAGTAATTGGGGAAGTTGCATATCTTTTCGCCTCTGAAATGATAGCAGCAATCATTCATGTCTACTCCTTAGCAGAATTCAGGTTCTCTATCCTCCTAGCCTGGTGGTCTCTCATTAGCTTTACAAAGGCAGTTGAGTTTTGGGGAAGGGCTATTATCATTTAAACTATAAACTGAAACATCTCCCAAGTCAGCTTGGCTTAAGTCCAGGAATAATTAAGGGTGGCTTGAAGGCTAAATGAGATCTCCCCCACTGCCATCATTCTCTCACTGGTGTAATTTTTATGCAGGTGGTTTCAATGTTGAGTCACGTCTGGTTAATTGCAGGAGAGCCTTCTTTATGCTCTTTCTCCCCTATTCTCTGATTCCATATGGAGAATCCGCTGGAAGAATCTGAGTGATGGCATCCTACGTAGACTTCGATGAAGTGAAAGGGAAAGGCCATAGACACTTGTCCCTCTAAAGGGTTGGTAAAAGTCACTGATATGAGGTGGATTGGCTAATAGGAGAAAAGGTGTACACATTTATTTATTTATTTAGAGGCAGGGTCTCACTCTGTTGCCCAGGCTGGAGTGCAGTGGTGCAATCTTGGCTCACTGCAACCTCCACCTCCCAGGTTCAAGCAATTCTCCTGCCTCAGCCTCCCAAGTAACTGTGATTACGGGCACTTGCCACTACTCCCAGATAATTTTTGTACTTCTTGGTAGAGACAGGGTTTCACCATGTTGGTCAGGCTGGACAAATTTATTTAATGTATATACACAGGCACCTTCAGAATGAAGACCCAACTTTGCAATGAGTCACGGAAACATATATACCATTTTGAGGTTACAGAAATAATAAGGGCTCAGATTCTGGTAAAAAAGTTTATAGGAGGGGGAGTAGAGGCTTGCCTAGCAAAGGTGGCCTCGTTATGTAGATGAAGTCTCCCTCAGAGAGAATAGATGGTAAAGATTTCTTTTTAGACTTTTTTTTTTTTTTTTTTGAGATGGAGTCTTGCTCTGTTACCCAGGCTGGCGTGCAGTGGTGTGATCTCGGCTCACTGCAACCTCTGCCTCCCGGGTTCACGAGATTCTCCTGCCTCAGCCTCCCGACTTTTTAGACGTTTAAAGGTGTCAGACTCTCAATCTCTTCCGGATATGGGGAAAGGGACAGAAAGGGGAGGACAGGCTGCATTAACGGAGACTCCATACAGATTCAAAGTTTCCTCACTTAAGACAGCTCTGCACGGTCACTTCTGTCAGGATGGCCAAGCCACAGCCATTTCAAAATATGCCATAGACAGCTCTGCAAGGTCACTTCTGTCAGGATGGCCAAGCCACAGCTATTTCAAAATATGCCATAGACAGCTCTGCAAGGTCACTTCTGTCAGGATGGCCAAGCCACAGCTATTTCAAAATATGCCATAGAAATATAATTGGGGTAAAATATGTTTTCCATATATATATATATATATATATTTTTTCACAGAGACAGGGTCTCACTGTGTTGCCCAGTCTGGTCTTGAACCCTCAAACTCAAGTGATCCTCCTGCCTTGGCCTCCCAAAGTACTGGGATTACAGGAACCACTATGCCCAGATGGGGTAAAATATTTTAATTTCCTTCAGAGGTACTTTTTTATCTCTCAAGCCACTGAGATTTTGGGAGTCGAGGAGGGTTATTATCCTAGTATATCTGCCTGCCTTATTTTCTTTTCCTTTTTAATTATGGAAGCATTGGGGAGGTATATGCCAAATGTTAATGGCATTTGTGGAAGTCAATAAAAATTATATTTGATACTTCAAGTGCTTCAGCTAACCTAAAGTAATGACTTTAGAACTGGAGAAACTTTAAAAGCTTTGTTCTGTCTGCATTTACTATTGTTCTTTCTACTCTTGGTTCTTTTTCCATATAAGGTGACCCACCACAGGGGCATGATAAAAACGTCACCTGGAGTATTTCCTACCCCTTTTCCTGGATATCAATTACTCCTCAGTCCCTGCAGGTAAAAAAAGTTTATGGCTTTTTAAGCCCAAGAAGGTAATGATTTTTTTCTTCAAACTTCTGCCTTCCACAATCTGGCTGCCAAAGACTTCAAGCTCATGACAAAACCAGAAAACGTAGGTTTAAAATATTCACACCTCTCTGTCTGCAGCAGCCATGAATATGCATATCCAGCAAGACAGCTGCTGCCTTCTGGTTCTGGAAAGCAGGGCCTGGGCAACGCGAAGGGGAAGTGGGAGAAGTTGATCTTCCCTGGCTCTGCCCTAAAACCCTGGGCATCTTACCTTCTAAGCTCCTGTCTGTTGAGCCCTCATTCTTCTCCCAGTAATTGTGGTTCCCAGAGCTGCTTGATTTTCATGCAGTAAAATGTTTTCTCCCTGTGGTCCCATCAAAACTTCCCAATCTCAGCCAGGCAGGGTGGCTCACGCCTGTAATCCCAGCACTTTGGGAGGCCGAGGTGGGCGGATCACGAAGTCAAGAGATCGAGACCATCCTGGCTAACACAGTGAAACCCCGTCTCTACTAAAAATACAAAAAAATAGCTGGGCGTGGTGGTGCATGCCTGTAGTCCCAGCTATTCAGAAGGCTGAGGTGGGAGAATTGCTTGAACCCCGGAGTCGGAGGTTGCAGTGAGCTGAGATCGCACCACTGCACTCTAGCCTCGGCAACAGAGGGAGACTCTGTCTCAAAACAAAACAAAACTTCCCCATCTCACAGCCCAGTTCCTTCACCTGGCTCCCTTTTCAATGCACCAATCCGACCAATTTTGGGGAATTGATGGCTTACTGGTTCCCTAGGAAGAGAAGTGGCTTTCCTTTGCTGCCCATGTGATAAATGAACATTTCTGAAGTAGCTTATGAGGGACGATGTTGCTAGAACTGGAGGTTTCACACTGGGCATTTAGGCCAGTAAGGACAAAAGAAAGGCTCTGCAGCAGACCAGTGGGGAGATCCTTGGAAGTGCATGTTCTTCTTGCCCTCCTCAAATCATCCTTTGAAGGGAGCAGTGTGATCTGCCATTGCCCGGGGCCGGTCCAATGTGCCTGCTGACCAAAGCCGCAGAGACAGTGGGAGTTTGATGTAATGGGCGGCAGGATTTAAATGTGGTGTGCCAGGGTGCATGTGGGAGGGCCTTCTGAGCCAAGGTCAATGGGGTGGTGTAGATTTCTCGTAAAAGCAGGGCAGCAAAAGCACACTGAAACTGGCTGGAGATAGAGGTTTTAGAACGCAACCAAGAGCAAATAAGAGAATGAGGCAATTTGAAGTTTGTTTTTTCATGTTTCCTTTTCTTTTTGTTTTTTGTATTTATTTTTGTGGGTGTCATAGAATAGATCTGAGGGCTTGAATTCACCCACGACTTAGAGAAGAGAAACACACTGCTACTGCTATTTAAGTGTCGTATTTATTGAGCCCTTACCATGTCCCAGTGGCTCATTTATTGTTTCTTGCAACTCTGCACCGTTTAAGTATCATGATCCCACGTTCATAGATGAGGAAACTGGGGTTAAAAAATAACTTTGTGAGAGGCTACAAAGCTAGTAAAGTGGCAGAGACTAGAGCCTTGCTCTTAACCACCACACCTTATTGTTACAAAGGCTCCAGAGACCTAAAGGGGACAGAGAGCTTTGTTGGGCTTGGACTACCTGTTATCAGCCCCACCTTTTTCAGGAAAGGTTAGAGAAAGGCCAAAAGGGTAGAGAAGCCAGTGCAGAGCTGTTCTGTTAGTAGTTGGTCCTGCCAGCAAGGATTTCACCAGCATTTTGGGGTGGCCATATTCTCTCAGGGCAAGGCTTTGCAACCAGTATCCATTGGCCACTTTGAAAGCAGGCTGCCAGTTCAAATAATATAAAGCCTCCTCAGTGCCAGAGAATGGGGAATATCAAGGTGAAAATGACGGGAAAGGGGGTCCAGATCCAGACCCTAAGAGAGGGTTCTTGGACCTGGCACAAGAAAGAATTTGGCGCAAGTCCATAGAGTAAAGTGAAATCAAGTTTATTAAGAAAGTAAAGGAATAAAAGAATGATTACTTTATAGGCTGAGCAGCCCCAAGGGCTGCTGGTTGCCCATTTTTATGCTTATTTCTTGATTATATTATATGCCAAACAAGGGGTAGATTATTCCTGAATTTTTTTGAAAAAGGGTGGGTAATTCTTGGAACTAAGGGTTCCTCCCCATTTTAGACCATATAGGGTAACTTCTTGATGTTGCCATGACATCTGTAAACTGTCATGGTGCTGGTGGGAGCGTCTTTTAGCATGCTGATGTATTATAATTAGCGTATAATGAGCAGTGAGGATGACCAGAGGTCGCTTTTGTGGCTATCTTTTGGTGGCTGGTTTTGGTGGGTTTTGGCGGGCTTCTTACCATGTGCTGTTTTATCAGCAAGGTTTTTGTAACCTGTGCTGATCTCCTATCTTATGCTGACCTCCTATCTTATCTTGTGCTGACCTCCTATCTTATCCTGTGACTTAGAATGCCTAACTTCCTGGAAAGGTAACCCAGTGGGTCTTAGCCTTATTTTATCCAGCCCCTATTCAAAATGGAGTCACTCTGGTTCAAATGCCTTTGACCAAGGCCCTGGAGAGTCTGAGGTTGTCATACATCTTGTCAGTCAAGCAGAGCCTCCGGATGGATAGAAGAGTCCTAAGCCATTGAATGGCTCCAGAGGATGCTGATGTGGTGTCCTTCAGAGAGCTGGGGCAATGATAAAAGACACGTACAACTGTATACTTGCAAGCGGAAAATCCATTGTGACAACAGGCTACATCTGGGTTACCAAATGCACTTGGCCACCTGGCTGGAACTTGACCTCCATGGCACGTCCGGAGAAGTCAGCCGTGGCTCCAGCCTAGGCTGCCGGCTCGAGGAAAGTGGTTCAGCGATCAAATCTTTCAAAATCAATTTAGCTCAGGCTCCAAAGTCCTGCTGAAATTGACAGCAACTTCCTTCCTGGTTTCCTTAACATTCAAATAAAAGTGCTGAGCCGTTTTAAGCCTTTTTGAAGCCAAGACTCACCTTCAAGTGAAATTTTAAGGGGCACCAGCAAAGAGATTTGACTTAATTCCAGACCTTTCTCTCCCACTGGTCTGAATAATTAGCAGAATTATCCCAACCTTCTGTACCTGCAGTTTATGTATAGGGCTTTGAAATGGGAAATATTCCAGTGGCCTTTGCCTAGTGGTGGAATAAACAGATTTCTACCCACCTTCTCTGGTCTGTAAAATGGGGATGATGATCACGAACTCTGCTGGGTGGGTGCAGACCAATTAGTCCAAATTTGTAAAGTGGAGTCTTATTACAGCTTTACTGCTTGTGGAGAATGGGCAGCACCTTCCTGTGACTTTGCATGTGAAACTAATTGCCCTGGAAATGTCAGGAATTTGATCTTCCATCAAATCCTCCAGCTCTCAGATCCCTTGACAATCTTGGGCTATTTGCATCTCAAGGTTAAAGGAGGCTGTGCTTTCTGGATGCTAATCAGTTGTGAAAACTTTTGATCTCCTCTTGAAAACTAAAACCTTTATGCAATCATCCTATTCCAAGTGTGGCGAGAGCTGAGCAGTCGAGGTGCAGACAGGCCGACTTTATTGGAATGAGCAATGTGTTTAGCAGTTGTGAGTTTTAATTCTATTTTCCTTAGGGTTCTGTGGGATCCTGGAAAATCACTTAATATTTCTGAGTTTCTTTCCCCCCAGAACGTGATCTGAATTTTATCATATCTCCCTGGGGTTGTGGAAATTACTGTTATAAAACTCCAGTTCATAATAGCTTGTAGATTTAAAAGACAGAAACTTACCAAACATGTTTTTGGAGGCAGAGTGGGAGAATATATGTGCCTACATATATATATGTGTACCGTTTTCCTACTGTGATATTTTAGTGATACTAGGTTCTTTGTAATGATAAAATCATCTTGGTAAGTCAGGCATCTCAAATGGTGGCACTAGTAACATTTTGGACCAGAAAATTCTTTGCTGTGAGTGGCCTGCCCTGTGCATTGAAGAATGTTTAGCGGCATTCTTGGCCTCTACCTACTAGATGCCAGTAGCACTACCAAGTTGTGACAATAAATAATGTCTTCAGAAATTGCCACATGTCCCCTGGGTTAGGGTTTCCAGATTTAGCAAATAAAAATGAAAATGCCTACTTAAATTTGAATTTTAGAGAAACAATGAATAATCATTTTTTTTTTTGAGACAGAGTCTCACTCTGTCTCCCGAGCTGGAGTGACGTGGCGCCATCTCAGTTCACTGCAACCTCCGCCTCCTGGGTTCAAGTGATTCTCCTGCTTCAGCCTCCTGAGTAGCTGGGATTACAGACGTGTACCACCACGCCTAGCTAATTTTTGTATTTTTAGTAAAGACGGGGTTTCACCAGGTTGGCCAGGCTGGTCTCGAACTCCTGACCTCAAGTTATCCATCTGCCTCAGCCTCCCAAAGTGCTGGGATTACAGTCATGAGCCACTGTGCCTGGCCTGAATAATCTTTAATATGTGTGAATGCAACTGGGTATACTACCTATAATTTGGCAACCTACCTGGGGGTGCAAAATCTCCTCACAGTTAAGAGCCACTCTTCTACATATTATCTATTTGTATCTATCTGTGTGTGTGTGTGTGTGTGTGTGTGTGTGTGCGTGTGTGTGTGTACACATGTAGTAGAGACAAGGTTTCACCATTTTGGCCAGGTTTGTCTCTAAGTGATCCTGACCTCAAGTGATTTGCCTGTGTCGCCCTCCCAAAGTGCTGGAATTACAGGCATGAGCCACTGTGCCTGGCTAGAGCCACTCTTCTAAATAAAGATTAGCATTTATCAGTGAACTCACATCGGCAATCACCCCATCTTTCCCTTATTTCTGCCCTACTTTTATTTCTTTCTTACCTTTCTTCCCTATTTCAGCCTTCATGATAGAGGATAAATAAATTCCATTTGGGAATTGTTATTAGCCTTAGGCATGAGGGAGGTAGAATTACATGTTACACATCTATAATACTGTGATTAAATGGGAATCGTTGCAAAATAAAAACAGCTAAGGTGATTGTTTTTGTGTATTTTGTGTTGCCACAGTAGAATACCACTAACTGGATAATTTATAAAGAAATTTATCCATGGGGTGGCTCACACCTGTAGTCCCAGCACTTTGGGAGGCTGAAGCAGGCGGATCACTTGAGCCCAGGGTTTGAGACCAACCTGGGCAACACAGTGAAACCCATTCTCTACAAAAAAATACAAAAATCAGGTGGGCATGATGGCACATGCCTGTAGTCCCAGCTGCTCAGGAGGCTGAGGCGGGCAGATTGGTTAAGCCCAGGAGGTCGAGGCTGCAGTGAGCCATGATTGCACCACTGCACTATTCCAGCCTGGGTGACAGAAGGAGACCCTGTCTCAAAAACAACAACAACAACAAAACCACAAAAAAAAAAAAAAAAAAAAAAGAAAAGAAAATTTTCGCAGTTCTGAAGGCTGGGAAGTCTAATAGCAAGGTGCAGGCATCTGACGACGTTCTTGTTGTTACATCATTCTATGGCATGTGGCAGAAGAGCAAGAGAGGGAGCGAGTTGGGGAATAAAGGAGACAGAGGGAGACGAGAGGGAGAGAGACATGGGGAAACGGGCTAAACTTGCCCTTTTATCAGGAAACCACTCCAACCATAACAGCACTAATTCATTAATGAGGGGCTCTCATAATCTAATTACCTCTTTAAGTTCCCATCTGTCAACACTGCTGCAATGGGAATTAGGTTTCCAAAACATGAGCTTTGGGGGACACATTCAAACAATAGCAAAATTCAAAATGATGCATCTTGGCTGGGCGTGGCGGCTCATGCCTGTAATCCTAGCACTTTGGGAGGCCAAGACAAGCTGATGGCTTGAGGTCAGGAGTTTGAGATCAGATTGGCCAACATTGGTGAAACCCTGTCTCTACTAAAATACAAAAATTAGCCAGGCATTGTGGTGCATGCCTATAATCACAGCTACTCAGGAGGCTGAGGCATGAGAATCACTTGAACCTGGGAGGCAGAAGTTGCAGGGAGCTGAGTGCCCCACTGCACTCTAGCTTGGGTGACAGAGTGAGACTCCATCTCAAAATAAAAAAATGCCTTTCTAAGGAGAATCCTTTTATAAATAGCAGAGGAGCTGATCAGATAGGCCTTGAAGCCTGCTTCCAAGGTCTCCATGAATCCTTCGAAAATCAAGACCACAAGTTACCATAATATTCTTTGTGTCATTTAAGAAATACTTTTTGAGCAAGATTGTGTTAATTAGGTGCTACATGACATATGAAAGAGGAAAAGGCACAGTTTATGCCTGTGAAGAAGAAGCAGGTTGTACTTTCATAGAGAGATGCTTGCCAATAACAGCTGGCATGTTCCCAGGGCCTAGTCAGGGTACAGATGATAAGGAAGAAAAGAAATAGGTAGCATAGGCAGGGCAGCCATCCAGGAAGGCTTTTTTTTTTTTTGAAACTGAGTCTCACTCTGTCACTCAGGCTGGAGTGCAAAGGCATGATGTTGGCTTACTGCAACCTCCACCTCCCGGGTTCAAGTGATTCTCCCCACTCAGCCTCTCAAGTAGCTGAGATTACAGGCATGCACTATATGCCTGGCTAATTTTTGTATTTTGAGTAGAGATGGGATTTTACCATGTTGGCCAGGCTGGTCTCAAACTCCTGACCTTGTGATCTACCTGCCTCTCCCTCCCAACGTGCTGGGATTACAGGTGTGAGCCACTGCGCCCGGCCCAGGAAGCCTTTTTATAGGAGGAAAGATGAAAAACTTTAGGGTGGGAGCAAATAAAGCTGGTTGGAGACACGCAAGTGCCGGCTGAGAACTAACAGTTTGGTGCTCAGAGTAGGTTAATAATGTGGCGATACTCTAAATTGATAGTCCTTAGATACTTGTCAATGTTAGTTTAGAGAGGAAGTGGTATATGCATGGAGAAGGATGGGGGAGGAGGCTAGCTTTTGTAAACCTTTAGTTTCTCCTTTATTATTCCCACTGATTGATTTATTTATTTAAAGAGAGTCTCATTCTGTCACTCAGGCTAGAGTGCACTGGAGTGACCATAGCTTGAGCTATGATCACTGTAAACTCAAGGTCCTGGGATCAAGCATTCAGCTTCCCAAGTAGCTATGACTACCAGCATGTGCCACTATTCGTAGCTAATACTTAAAATTTTTGCAGAGATGGGGTCTCGCTATATTACCCGGGCTGGTCTCAAGCTCCGGGCCTCAAGCGATCCTCCTGCCTCAGCCTCTCAAAGTGTTGGGATTACAGGTGTGAGCCACTGCTTCTGGCCCCCAATAATTTATTATTGCTCCACTCTGCAAAAGAAAAGTTCATCAGACTAGCATCTTAGTGACTCCGTGTTGGTACTGGGGCTGCTTCTTGAGGTAACTCTTTTTCCTCACTCCTTCTGCAACCTCTTGATTCCATATTTCCTTTAATTCCATACAGAGCTTTCCCTGAGACAAGTTCTCTACTTCCTCATGTTTGTCAGTGCGTTTCAGGGCCCTGCACAGATTGGCGCCCCCAGCGATTGCCCAACAAAGCCCCTTCCTAATCCAGCTTTAACCAGGATGTTATTGACATATGTGTTGTAACTAAAATATTTTTATGTGTCATTTACTCTTTGTAAGGGACCTTACCACATATTGTATGAAGGGCCACCTCTGGTGGTGGCGGAGGAGGCAGGGCATAGTAATGCCATGGAAGTTGTATTAGATTGAGCAGCAGGAGGCTGTTTTTGAGCTGTGGCTTTACAGCTAACTTGCTGCAGGTTCCTGTGTAAGCCTCAACCTGGCCCTTCATTTCTTCCTCTAAATATGAAATATTGGGCTAGAACCAGGATGGCAAAACAGGTTTTGTCTTACATGCCAATGCCAATCTGTTGTAACAGCTTACTGTATTGATGCATAGAGAAAACTTTTTAGACCACATCTGGGCTCTAGAAGAAAGAGTGATCAATTAGCAGTGCCTACGATGGCTAAAGAAAGGGGGTAGAGCATGAGTGCCTTCGTTTTCAATTCCCTCGGTTGAATAAGCTCTAAGAAATTCCATTTGGAATTCTGAGATATAATGTGAATATCGGTTAAATATGCTCAGAGAGTTTCTCTATTCAACATTAGAATTCTGTAGACTTCCCTAAATGATAAGTAGGTTATTTAGAGCAGGAAAATAACTATAATTATTTGCTTCGTGAGGATGGCTTTGCTTCTGGCCAGCCTCATTAGTATCTACCCATTTGCAGTTTTTCTGCAAGTGGGGAATTCTTACACTGATAAATTCACACTGCCACTAAGTCCTTCCTGTGACCAGTAGCACACATTAAAAGGAAAAGTTAAAAGAAAAACTGGCCGGGTGTGGTGGCTCATGCCTGTAATCCCAGCACTTTGGGAGGCTGAGGTGGGCAGATCACGAGGTCAGGAGTTTGAGACCAGCCTGGCCAATATGGTGAAACCTCATCTCTACTAAAAATACAAAATTCTGCCGGGCATGGTGGCTCACGCCTGTAACCTAAGCACTTTGGAGGCCAGGGCCAGCGGATCACCTGAAGTCGGGAGTTCAAGACCAGCCTGACCAACATGGTGAAACCCCGCCTTAAAAAAACAAAATTATCCAGGCATGGTGGCACATGCCTGTAGTCCCAGCTACTCAGGAGGCTGAGGCAGAAGAATTGCTTGAACCTGGGAGGCAGAGGTTGCAGTGAGCCTAGATTGTGCCACTGCACTCAGCCTGGGTGACAGAGCTAGACTCCATCTTGAAAAAAAAAAAGTACTTAAAAGATAAAGTACTCCCAAAATCAACAAGAAACATACAAACAACTCTGTAGAAAGACAGCAAAGAATATAAACAGGCAGCTCAAAAAAGAAAAAAAAATAAGCCCCATTATGTATGAAAAATATGAAAGATTAAATATTTTGAATAAAGAAATGTAAAATGAAGCAGGATACTGTTTCTCTGTATCATATTGGCATTTTTTTTTCCTTCTCTTCCTCTTTCCCCTCCTTCATATACTGGCAAATAATTTTCAATGTTGACATAGAAGTAAGGCAGAAAAGGGCATAAATTACTGCAACCATTTTTGGGGAAAACTTGGAAGCATCTATAAACACTTTAAGTGCATATCCTTTGACCCAGCATAACCATTTGATAGGTTCTTCCTGCCTGCTGCACAAATAAAGACCATGGCATTGCAGTAAAGACAGAATTTTATTGATGGGAGGCTGTTCACACCACATAGGAGATGGAGATATTACTCAAATCAATCTTCCCGAAAACTTGGGGATTGGGGTTTTTAAGGAGAATTTGGCGGGTAAGGGGTCAGAAAGTGGGGAGTGCCGATTGGTTGGATTAAAATGAAATCATAGGGAGTCAAAGCTGACCTCTTGTGCTGAGTCAGTTCCTAGCTGGGGGCCGCAAGATTGGATGAGGCAGTTTATGTGAGTGGTGCCAGCTGATCCACTGAGTGCAGAATATACAAAATATCTCAAGCACTGATCTTAAGCTTTACAAAAGCGATGTTATCCCCAGGATCAACTTAGGGAGGTTCAGAATCTTGCAACCTTCAGCTGAATGACTCCTAAACCACACTTTCTAATCTTATAGCTAATTGTTGGTTCTGCAAAGGCTGTCTATTCCCCAGGCAAGAAGGGGTTTGTTTTGGGAAAGGGTTGTTATTATCCTTGTTTCACAGTTAAACCCTGAAGTAATTACCTGTCAAAGTTAGCTCAGCCTATGCCCAGGAATGAGCCAAGACAGCTTGGAGGTTGAAAGCCAGATAGAGTCAGTTAGGTCAGGTCCTTTCACCATGATAATTTTCTCAGTTATAATTTTTGCAAGGGTGGTTTCACTGGCACTTTATGTTTAAATTTTTACCTTAAAAATATTAGGGAAAATGTGCAAAGATATATATATATATATATATATATAATATATATATATATATATATACACACACACAATTTATCTGTCTCAGATATTTATAGCAACAATTTTATTTATTTTTATTATTATTTTTAAAGTGAGGGTCTCACTCTGTTGCCCAGGATGGAGTGCAGTGGCACAAACGAGGCTGACTATAGCCTTGACCTCCTGGGCTCAAGTGATCCTCCAGCCTTGAGGGACCACAAGGTGTGCACTACCACACCTGGCTAATTTTTCTATTCTTTGTAGAAATGGCGCCTCACTTTGTTACCCAGGCTTGTCTCAAATTTCTAGGCTCAAGTGATCCTCTTGCCTCAACCTCCCAAGGTGTTGGTACTACAGGCGTGAGCCACTGCACCTGGGCACGGCCCTTTTAAACTTTTTATTGTTTAACTTTGTTATAAAGAGTAAATATAAAGTATATTTGAGGAAAAATAAAGACATTTTAAGAAATAATATATACCACAATTTAAAAAACACCAATAGGGCAAAGGGAAACATGATAGCTGCACTTTCTTTTTTTTCTTTTTTCTGAAACACACTTGTTTATTTCCCCGGAAGGAGGCAGAATATGGTCTTTGAGGAGTCTCTGTCCCAGCCTGGTGCCCTGGACAGGCAGATCTCACTTCCAGAAGAGCACATTCCAGAAAAGCAGCCAGCAAGGGTAGAGGCCCAGGGACAGCAGTGGGAAGAGCACCGTAGGTGTGATGCTCCAGCACACCCAGGGCCAGTGCTGCCAGGAAGAGCTGTCAGCTCGCAGCCAGTGACAGTGGCGCCTCCTGCAGCTCCTGCCACAGTAATAGGCTGCCAAGAAGCATGGCTGCCCGGGCTAGTCAGCACTAGAAGGGCAGCATAGAGGGTCCGCAGCCCATGAGGCTTGGCTAGGGCAGCGGTGGGCACCACAATGCCATCCAGCAGGAAGCCCAGTGAGAAGTTGGTGAGGGCGATGCGGCCCAGCTGCAGTGCTAGGTAGATCAGAGCTACTAGCTTTAGCGCCGTCCAGCCCATCTGGGGCCTGTGTGCTTACCAGCTGATGGGTGTTGTGGGGTAGGGCCAGGCCAGCTGCGTAAATCGCCAGCAGTGTCAGCACTACAACCTCAGCCTCTGCCACTGGGAAGTGCTAGGTGGCCACATGTTGGCCCAGCACTGGCAGGACATCGAAAGCCAGTCCCATGGCCTGTGAGATCATCAGAAGTGCCACCAACGAGGCCAGCTCCACACCCTGTGCTGGGGGAAGGGTGACACTGGGGCCAGAGCCAGCACCCATACCCCCCCGACCCCTGCCCCAGGGCTTCTCAAGGCCTACTCTGGCCTCATGCAGCTGCATCCATAGTTCCAGAGCCTTGAGACCAAGGACCAGGAGCAGGAAGCTGGCAGCAGGCACTTAGGAGCCGACCGAAACTAACCGTTAGAGGGTGGTGAGCAGGTAGAGGAAGGACTGGTGCAGGCGCTCCAGGAGGTGGTTGAGCTTGCGGAGCATGCCCTCCAAAGCTTTGCCCACTGCCACCAGGTCATACTTGTACTGGCGGAAGCTACTGATGCTATGCAGGGTTAGGGTCTCCACACAGTAGCACAGGAAGAGGCCATGGGAGCCGTGGGGGTGGCTGGAGGCCTGCCCCAGAACCATGAGCAGCAGTGTCTGCAGGCATTGCAGCCATCCGTCCAGACATGACTTACGGTCCTGGGGCTGTAGCTTGCCCTGAAGCGTGCACAGCAGGTCCCCTTTCTGGCAGAAGGTCTGGAAGAGATGAAACAGGTCTAGATTGGGCAGCTGCCTGTTGAGCCCCTCCACAGCCACATCCAGGCTGGTGACAACATCATTGCTCAGCTTCAGGGCCATGGTGGCCTGAATGGCCCCAGCTCAGCCCTGCAGGGGGAAGGGCTGCATGCCTGTGACATTTACATCATGGTAGGCTTCAAGCCAAGCCTCAGTGCCCAGAAGGTCATGCTCTGTTGCCAGGAACATGGTATCTTTGGCTTAGTAAATCTGCTCCCAGAAGTGAGCAGCCAGTGCCAGCAGCAGCCCCACAGCCTGGCTGTTGGTAGAGTCAGAGCCACAGGGCACAGTGAGCACAAGCGACTCGGTGCTGGCAACACGCGGGCCTGCAGGATGCCATACACGTTGGTGCCTGACACCATATAGCGCTGGTGGTTCTCATCTGGGAAGGGCAGTTCCGGGAGAAACTCTGCGTGTAGACCTCCAGCCCTACTGATCGCATAGTCCGTTCCAGCCAGGCCACTGGCAGAGCCCCCAACTTCCTGCGGTGGGCAGCGAAGTCCCAGGCAAAAGCCCGGGCACAGTCTCCACCCGCAAACTACTTCTTCACCATGGCAGAACCCATGGCGTTCTCCGACATGAAAGTGCGCTGGGTCAGCGGCGGGAAAGCCGGGGCCAAGAGCCGGGCGATGTCCGCCAGGGAGCTCAGCACGCACAGCGGCGCGTTTTGGCGCAGCACCAGGCGGGCGAGCGCGCGCCGGCACACCGGGTCAGTTAGGAGGCCCACGGCAGGGCAGGGCGGCAAGGCTATGGACACTCTCCTGCCACCAGCTACCGCCGCGGTGCCCGCAGGCTGCTCCTGTCAGACCCGGGGACCCGCGCTCGCCCGCACTTTTGGTCCCAGCGACTCGACTGTATTTTATAAATCAAATAAGTTTGTGTATGTTTTGTTTTGAGACAGTGTCCTGCTCTTTCACGCAGGCTTGAGTGCAGTGGTGCAATCTTTACCTCCCTGGTTCAAGCGATTCTCCTGCTCAGCCTCCCCAGTAGCTGGGCTTATAGGTGCTTGCCACCAAGCCCAGCTAATTTTTTGTATTTTTAGTAGAGATGGGGTTTCACCATGTTACTCAGGCTGGTCCTCGAACTCCTGACCTCAAGTGATCCACCTGCTCTGGCCTTCCACAGTACTGAGATTACAGGTGTGAGCCTCTGTGCCAGGCCCAAATATAATTTTTTAAATGTTTCATTTATTTAAAATTCTAGTTTTTTTCCACGCTGTTAAAAACAGCTTTATTTAAGTGTACTTGTCATAAAATAAGCATCGTACGCTTAATGTGTTCAATTTGATGAGTTCTGGGGCTGGGTGTGGTGCCTTATTCCTGTAATCCTGGCACTTTGGGAGGCCAAGGTGGGCGGATGGCTTGAGCTCAGGAATTCGAGACCACCCTGGGATACGTGGCAAAGCCTCATCTCTACCAAAAATACAAGAAATTAGCCAGATGTGGTGGCACACACCTGTAGTCCCAGCTACTTGGGGGGCTGAGATAGGAGGATAGCTTGACTCTAAGAAGTCAAGGCTGCAGTGAGCTGAGCTCATGTCAGTACATTCCAGCCTGGGTGACAAAGTGAAATCCTGTCTCAAAAAAAAAAAAAAAAAAAAAAATTGGTGAGTTCTGACATTTGTCTCTAAACCTGTAAAACTGTCACCAAAATCAATGTAATAAAAATGTTAATAGCTTCCAGAAGTTTCTTTATGCCCCTTTAGAATTCCTTCCTCTCTTCCCTTACTAAATTCTACTGATTTGTTTTCTTTCACCATAGATTATTTTATATTTTCTAGAATTTTACATAAACGGGATCATCTTTTTTTGTCTGCTTTCTTTTACCCAATGTAATTATTTTGGAGTTTATCCATGTTGTTGTATGTTTCAGTAGTTTGTTCCTTTTTATTGCTGAGTAATATTCCATTGTATGGATCTCCAATTTGCTTATCCATTTCCCTCTTCGTGGAGATTTGGGTTGTTTCCAGTTTTTCATGATCACAAATAGAGCTATTGTGAACATTTGCATACAAGTCTTTTTTTTTTTTTTTTGAGGCAGAGTTTGGCTCTGTCACCCTGGCTGGAGTGCAATGGCTTAATCTCGGCTCACTGCTACCTCTGCCCCTCCCAGGTTCAAGCAATTCTCCTGCCTCAGCCTCCCAAGTAGCTGGGATTATAGGCGCCCGGCACCATGCCCTGCTACTTATATGTATTTTTAGTAGACACGGGTTTTGCCATGTTGGCCAGGCTGGTCTTAAACTCCCGGCCTCAGGTGATCCCCCTGCCTCGGCCTCCCAAAGTGCTGGGATTACAGGTGTGAGCCACCACTCTTGGCCTTCTCTTGGGTATATACTTAGGAGAAGAATGTGTGAATTGTATGGTAGGTATATATTTGACTTTTAAAGAAACTTCCAGAGTGTTTTTAAAGAGTGTCTGACATTTTGCACTTCAACCAGCAATGTGTTTGAAAATGTCAGTCGAAGGCCGGGCCTGGTGGCTTATGCCTATAATCCCAGCACTTTGGGAGGCCCAGACAGGTGGATCACTTGAGGTCAAGAGTTCAAGACCAGTCTGGCCAACATGGTGAAACCCCATCTCTACAAAATTACAAAAATAATTAGTCAGGAATGGTGGCATGTGTCTGTAATCCCAGCTGATTAGGAGGCCGAGGGAGGAGAATCTCTTGAACCTGGGAGGTGGGAGTTGTGGTGAGCCAAGATCACACCATTACACTCCAGCCTGGGTGACAGAGCAAGACTTCCGTATGGTCAGTCTTTTTAATTGTAGCCATTCTAAGGATTGTGTAATAATATCTCATTGTGGTTAAATTTGTACTTCCTTAGTTATTATTATTTTTAAATTTTGTTTTAAGTTCCAGGATACATGTGAGGACGTACAGGTTTGTTACATGGATAAACGTGTGCCATGGTGGTTTGCTGCACCTATTGACCTATACCCACGTGTTAAGTCCCACATGCGTTAGCTATTTTTCCTGATGCTCTCCCTCCCCCCACCCCCTCGACAGGCCCCAGTGTGTGTTGTTTCCCTCCTTGTGTCCATATATTCTCATTGTTCAGCTCCCACTTATAAGCGAGAGCATGCGGTGTTTGGTTTTCTGTTCCTGTGTTAATTTGCTGAGGACAATTGCTGCATAGTATTCTATGCTGTATACATACCACATTTTCTTTATCCAGTCTATCATTGATGAGCATTTGGGTTGATTCCATGTTCTTTAATTATTAATAATGATGAGACTGGGCATGTCTGTAATTCCAGCAATTTGGGAAGCTGAGGTGGGCGGAAAACTTGAGGTCAGGGGTTCTAGACCACCATGGCCAACATGGTGAAACCCCATCTCTACTAAAAAAATACAAAAAATTAGCTGGGGGTGGTGGCTTGTGCCTGTAGTCCCAGCTACTTGGTAGGCTGAGGTCTGAGAATCACTTGAACCTGTGAGGCAGAGGTTGCAGTAAGATGAGATCATGCTACTGTACTCCAGCCAGAGTGGCAGAGTAAGATTCTGTCTAAAAAAAAAATGATGAGCATCTTTTTTTGTGCTTGTCATCCATATATCTTTTTTGGTAAAAAATCTGTTCAAATATTTTGCCTGCTTTATAATTGTTTTCATTTTTAAAATTTTTATATTTTTAGTCAAATTCTAAAAGAGCTGTAACACTGTTTTCTTATTATTGAGTTGTAAGTGTCCTTTATATATTCTAATTAAAAATGCTTTGTCAGATACCTATTTGCTGACATTTCTCCCAGACTGGGGCTTGCCTTTTCATTTTCTTAACAGTGTATTGTACAGCAATATGTTTTAAATTTTGATGAAGCCCAATTTATTGAATTTAGGGGTCTTATTCATTTATTTCTTATCATTCTTTTTAGATGCATTCTTCTCTTAAGTAAGGCCCTCTGGATCTTATTTTTAAAAATGCGGCTAGGCGTGGGGGCTTATGCCCGTAATACTAGCACTTTGGGAGGCCAAGGCAGGTGGATCGCCTGAGGTCAGGAGTTTGAGACCAGCCTGGGCAACACAGTGAGACCCCATCTCTAATACAATACAAAAAAAATTAACTGGATGTGGCCACGTGCACCTGTAATCCCAGCTACTCAGAAGGCTGAGACAGGAGAATAACTTGAACCTGGGAGGCTATGGTTGCACCATTGCACCCCACAGAGCAAGACTCTGTCTCATAGAAAAAAAAAAAGTTGGCCAGGCACAGTTGCTCATGCCTGTAGTCCCAGCACTTTGGGAGGCCAAGGGGTGCGATCACCTGAGGTCAGGAGTTCGAGACCAGCCTGACCAACATGGAGAAACCCCATCTCTATTAAAGATAAAAATTAGCTGGGTGTGGTGGTGCATGCCTGTAATCCCAGATACTCAGGAGGCTGAGACAGGAGAATTGCTTGAACATAGGAGGCGGAGGCTGTGGTGAGCCGAAATCATACCATTGCCCTCCAGCCTGAGCAACAAGAGCAAAACTGTCTCAGAAAAAAGAAGTTTACCTCTTCAAAGTATATTAGTCAGAGTTCTTCAGAGAAAGAGAACCAATAGAATATGCACATGTATGTCTATATCTACATAGATATATGAAAAGAGATTTATTAAGGGAATTGGATCATGTAATTATGGAGGCCAGGAAGTCCCTTGATTGGCCATCTGTAAGTTAGAGACCCTGGGAGACTAGTAGTGTGGCTCAAGCCAAGTCTGAAGGCCTCAAAACCAGGCAAATTGTTGGTGTCACTCTCAGTCTGAGACCAAAGGCGTGAGGATCTGTTGTGGGGGTAGGAGGTCTGCTACTATAGGTTCCATAGTCCAAAGGCCAGAGAACCTGGAGTTCTGATGTCCATGGACAGGAGAGGAAGAGTGTCCCAGCTATAGGATAGAGATAATCGAGTTTCCCTTTCTTCTGCTTTTTTGTTCTTTTTGTTCTATAGCTGATTGGATGGTGCTCACCACGCTGAGGTCAAATATTTCCCACTCAGTTGGCAAAATCCTGTGCCAGTGTCCTCTGGGAACACCTTCATAGACACATCCAGAAATAATGCTTTACTAACTTTCTAGGTATTCCTTAATCCAGTCCATCTGAAACCTAAAATTGACAATCACACAGTCTCCTATGCTTTTTGAGATGGAATCTCGCTCTGTCTCCCAGGCTGGAGTATGGTGGTATAATCTTGTCTCACTGCAACCTCTGCCTCCAAGTTGAAGCAATTCTGCCTGAGCCTCCTGAGTAGCTGGGATTACAGGTGCATGCCACCACTCCCAGCTAATTTTTGTATTTTTAACAGAGATGGGGTTTCACCTTGTTGGCCAGGCTGGTCTAGAACTCCTGACCTCAGGTGATCCATCTGCCTCAGCCTCATAAAGTGCTGGGATTACAGGTGTGAGCCACCCTGCCCAGTCCAAAAGTGCATTTTGACTTGGTTTTATTGAATAGTGCACACTTATAAGTAGATGTATGTGCTGGGCACGGTGGCTCACACCTGTAATCACAGCACTTTGGGAGGCTGAGGCAGGTGGATCACGTGAGGTCAAGAGTTCGAGACAAGCCTGGCCAACATGGTGAAAGCCGGTCTCTACTAGAAATACAAAAATCAGCAGGACGTGGTGGCACATGCTTGTAATTCCAGCTACTCAGGAGGCTGAGGCCAGAGAATCGCTTAAATCCGGGAGGTGGGGGTTACAGTGGGAGAAGATTGTGTCACTGCACTCCAGCCTGGGCAACAGAGTAAGATTCCATCTCAAAAAAAAATAAAAACAAAAAAGTATGACTTTGACAAGGCATGAAGTGAAATCAGGAATTGTTCAATAGAACAAAGTTAACTAGCCCTGAGGGATTAAACCCATAGCTTTGACTTCAGCATCACAGTATTGAAAACAGCTGCTTCTTAGCTTGATTTAAGTAAAATTTGTTTGGCAAAAATTAAATGCACAGTTTTGCATAATACAAAAAGAAAATATTGATCTCTGTTGACCGTGATTAGTGAAACACATCTAAAATTGACCATCTGAGAGGGCAAATATGTGCGATAATCCCATTATCTCCTTGCATCTCCCGGCTTACTATGGCAGAAATCGTTAATGGATCACAGCACTGTTTCTCAAAGAATGTGTATATGGGTACTGGTTTTATTTCTTTTACAGGTACTGTTTTTTGATGAGTGGTGGCCGTGGGTGAACTCCGTCTGCCTTTCTTGCGGTAGAGAGGATTCCTCCACCTGTGATCATGGGGTTGAGATAACTTGCAAAATACTTTCTATGCTAAACTCTCAAACTTTGCATTCTGTTTACCTGAGTCTACTAGGCCACGGCTTTTCCATTTGTTTTTGCTACTTAAAGTCTATGGACAACTCTGTTTTTGGAGTTGCACTCCATCACCCTGGAGTTCAGTGGTGCGATCTTGGCTCACTGTATGTCCCATCTCTTGGGTTCAAGTGATGATCCTGCCTCAGCTTCCTGAACAGCTGAGACTAGAGGAGCATGCCACTAGGCTCGGCTAATTTTTGTATTTTTAGTAGAGGTGGGATTTCGTCATGTTGGCCAGGCTGGTCTCAAACTCCTGAGGGGCTACAAGTGATCTGCCGGCCTTGGCCTCCCAAACTGTTGGGATTACAGGAGTGGGCTGGTGCACCCGACCAACAACTTTTGAATTTGTACAAGAAGAAAGTATTTTGGTTAAGGAGTTTTCCCTATTGACTCTAGCTCATCTCAGATTGGTGATTAAATCAAAATTAATGCAACAGGTGCTTTAAATAAGGTATAATAAGTAAATTGCGAGGGTTTTAAATACAGATAGAAGCCTCTGATCCCACCTCCTATGGTGAAGGCTAAGGCCTTAGGCCCTTTGCTATCATGTAGGTGCAGCAGAGACTGTATCCATTGTACTGACAGCCCTGATGCTAAAGCCACGTCAACATAACCTATAATGAATTTGCCCTCAACTCAAAAAGGATACATTCTGAAGTTCCCTGAAAGCCAGTATTTACAACTACAGGAGTGGTTACAACCAAATTAATGTTGATGTTCATTCCCTGATTTTGTCTCTCATTTTCTAGTCCAAATAACCTTATATCAGCCATGTCAATTATTCAGTATTATATTACTTATTCACTATAATAGATGGGACTGAAATTACCCTTCTCTCTTTGTAAAGTATATGTAAAATGATGTAACCAAAGTTCAAAGTGGCAGCACCTTGTCCGAGGTCACTTGCCCAAGTTAAGTCTGCCTCACCAGGTAGAGTTAGGAGTTGAGATGAAGTCTCCTAATTTAATTTAATCTACTCTACTTTTTGTCTAATCTGTCTATCACCCTTTGAGGTGTTTCAGCTGTTTCAGACCCACTGGCCTGATCCAATGCATTAAGGGTACTTTTCCAGCAGGGAGTGGTGGCTCATGCCTGTAATCCCAGCACTTAGGAAGACCGAGGCAGGGGGATCACCTGAGGTCAGGAGTTCAAGATCAGCCTGACTCACGTGGTGAAACCCTGTCACTACTAAAAATACAAAAATTAGCTGGGTATAGTGGCAGGCACCAGTAATCCCAGCTACTTGGGAGGCTGAGACAGGAGAATTGCTTGAACCAGGGACGCGGAGGTTGCAGTGAGCCAAGATGGTGCCATTATGTTCTAGCCTGGGCAATAGAGTGAGACTCCATCTCAAAAACAAACAAACAAACAAACAAAACTTTTCCTTGTGCTGATCCATACAGAACTAATTTTTTATTTTTATTTTTAGGATTGCCATGATATTTGGAAGGGTGAAAGACAGAGATTAGAAGCCCTGGTAAGGAACAGCTCTTTTATTATTGATTATAGGGTTCATTGAGCTGAAAATTATGATGTATCTTTGGTTTCTCCTTTGCAACTGCTCTAAAGGAATAGATGTCACAAATTCTGGATCGTTAGGGCAGATGGGGTACATGATGGATTCCATTTAGAGTCATTGGTTTGAGATAAGGTGGCCAGGGCATGTCCTGGTGGAAAAGAGATGCAGATTTGGAGCTTAGAGGAAAGATCAACATTAGAGATACATATTAATAAGGCAGCTATTATTTTGAATAGTGAAAAAAAGACAAAATAAAAAAATAAGGCATCTCTATATAGGTGCATGCTTAACGGGGAATAGTAGCTAAGACGTCAAGTGGAAATGTACACAGAGACCTATAGCTGGACCTCAGGGAGGCTCTCATTTTGGGGATTGAGGGAAAATCGGGAGGAGCCTGTGGAGGAGGTTGGAATGAAATGCTGGGGAGAAAAACAGCATCACGGCACTGGGACCCTGCCAATTCCTGCTTGGCCATCAAAGCTTTGCATCTTCAGCACATAGGATAGTGACAGGCACATAGTTGGTGCTCAAATAACTTTTACTGAATGACCAAATGAGTCGAATCCAAGAAATATTTTCTAGGAGGAATCTTAATGTGGAAGCAAGGCTGGAATGATGAGGGAAAATTTCATTGAGAAGGGGAATTTGGATTTGGGGACTAGGAAATCATTAGTGATTTTATAACATGCAGATTGCAAACTCCTCACTTCACACTTAGGCCACAAGAACTTGTGAAATGCAGACAACAAATCTTAATTCCTTGGATTAGCGTAAAGATTCAGCAATATAACCAAACTGTGTTAAATACTTGGCCCACCCCCTGGCACAGGGTAAAATGCTCATTCATTTATTCATTCAACTAATATTTATTGTTTACTCTGGGCCCAGGTATGGTTGTAATACCTGAGATAGATAGAACAGTGCACCAGACAGAGTTTGTGCTTTTGTAAATCTTATGTTCAATACCGGGGGGGGGGAAGAGGTAATAACAAACACAAATGTGTGATGGTGACAAATGCCCTGCAGAAATGAGAGGGTGGAAATCTGATGGTGATGACATGACCACTTTAGGTAGCTGCACAAGAAGAGCTGATATTGACTGTTACTGTTGTCATTATTATAAGTTATCCCTCTTTTCTCTTCAATTGCTCACTGCTTTACACACCGCATCATCACGTCACATCACATTTTCCCACTCAAAACACTTCCATGCCTTCCTGAGTAACTTTGCAAGTTGTTATCTCCACTCAGCCAGCAGAAAAGTATGGCTCCCCCTTTAAACGCAGGCTCGCAGTTCCACGTGGTGCTGCAGAAAAGGCATCCTTGCCCGAGGCAAAGGCATTTACACCTTCCAGGGAGATACATGATTAGAGGAGGCAGACACATAGAGGGGGTGGGTAGGAGGCTAACTGGAACTTCATCTATTAGAAGAGCAAAGCCCTTTGAAAAGTGAATTAATGATATTTATAGCTGCATCAGGTAAGTAGCTGGCGAGAGCTTGCTAATAATGAGGCCAGGGTTGAATTCCCATATGGACCAGAGAATTTCATGTGGAGAAACTACACTATTCACTCACTGGCACTGAAACTTAAGCTAACACATAATCTCTCTGAACTTCAATTCTCCAGTCTAAAATAGACACATGCATCCCATCTGCTTGCCTCATAGGATTATTATGAGGAATGAGAATGGATAATAAAGTGCTTTTTAAAGTCATAAATTTTAAATATGATCGATTATTATTGCTGATTACATGATATTTCAGTGGCCATAAGTACCCTCTTCCCCTACTTCTGCAATATATCAGCCGGCTATCTCTCATAGTGGAGATTCAACTGCACTGTGAATGATGCTTAAAAATCAATTGGTAGCCTTTCAATAGGCTCATTATATTGAACCTGAGTCAGGAAGATTTCTTCCTTCCTTCCTTCCTTCCTTCCTTCCTTCCTTCCTTCCTTCCTTCCTTCCTTCCTCCCTCCCTCCTTCCCTCCCTCCTTTCTTCCCTCCTTTCTTCCTTCCTTCCCTTCTTTCTCTCTCTCTCTCTCTCTTTCTTTCTCTTTCTTTCTTTCATTTCCCTCCCTGCCTCCCTCCCTCTCTCCCTCCTCCCTCCCTCCCTCCCTTCCTTCCTTCCTTCCTTCCTTTTTTTCTATGAGACAGAATCTCCCTCTCTCACCCAAGCTGGAGTGCAGTGGCAGGAACACAGCCCACTGAAGCCTCAACTTCCCAGGATCGAGCTATCCTCCCACCCCAGCTTCCCGAGTAGCCGGGACCACAGGTGTGTGCCACCACAGCTGGCTACTTTATATATTTTTTTATTTAATTAATTTAAGTTAATTAAAAAATTTTTTTTTGAGACAGAGTCTTGCTCTGTCACCCAGGCTGGAGTGCAGTGGCACTGTCTCGGCTCGGCTCACTGCCACCTCTGCTTCCTGGTTCAAGCAATTTTCCTCTTTCAGCCTCCCGAGTAGCTGGGATTACAGGTGCCTGCCACCACACCTGGCTAATTTTTTTGTTTGTTTTGTTCTGTTTTTGAGATAGAGTCTTGCTCTGTCACCTAGGCTGGAGTGCAATGGTGTGATCTCGGCTCACTGCAACCTCCTCCTCCTGGGTTCGAGCAATTCTCCCTACCTCAGCCTCCCAGGTAGCTAGGATCACAGGCGCATGCCACCACACCCAGCTAATTTTTGTATTTTCAATAGAGACAGGATTTTGCCATGTTGGCCAGGCTGATCTCGAACTTCTGACCTCCAGCGATCTGCCCACCTCAGCCTCCTAAAGTTCTGGGACTATGGGCGTGAGCCACTGCATCCAGCTAATTTTTGTATTTTTAGTAGAGACTGGTTTCACCATGTTAGCCAGGCTGGTCTCAAACTCCTGACAGGTGATCCACTCTCCATGCCCTCCCAAAGTGCTGGGATTACAGGCATGAGCCGCCTCGCCTGGCCTTATTTTTTTTTTTGAGATGACTCTTGTCACTCAGGCTGGAGTGCAATGACATGATCTTGGCTCACTGCAACCTCCACCTCTCAGGTTCAAGTGATTCTTCTGCCTCAGCCTCCCAAGTAGCTGGGGATTACAGGTGCCTGCCACCATACCTCGCTAATTTTTGTATTTTTAGTAGAGACAGGTTTTACCATGTTGGCAAGGCTGGTCTGGAACTCCTGACAGGTGATCTACCCTCCTCAGCCTCCCAAAGTACTGGGATTACAGGTGCGAGCCACCATGTCTGGCCTATTTCTTTAGATAATGTATTTTGCCATGTTGGCCAGGCTAATCTTGAATTCTTGACCTTAAGTGATTTGCCCATCTCAGTCACTGAAAGTGTTGGGATTGGGCTGGGTGTGCTGGCTCACACCTGTAATCCCAGCACTTTGGCGGGTGGATCACGAGGTCAGGAGTTGGAGACTAGCTTTACCAACATGGTGAAACCCCGTTTCTACTAAAAATCCAAAAATTAGCCAGGTGTGGTCATGGGTGCCTGTAATTGTAGCTACTCAGGAGGCTATGATAGGAGAATCACTTGAACCTGGGAGGCGGAGGTTGCAGTGAGTGGAGATTGCGCCACTGTACTCCAGCCTGGGTGACAGAGCAAGACTCTGTCTCAAAAAAAAAAAAAAAAAGAAAGAAAGAAAGAAAGAAAGGAAGGAAGTGTTGAGATTACAGGCTTGAGCCACTGTGCCGATCTATTTTCCTTTTTATTCTCCTTTGTTTTGAGACAGAGTCTCACTCTTTCACCCAGGCTGAAGTGCAGTGGCATGATCTTGACTCACTGCAACCTCCGCCCTCTGGATTTAAGTGATTCTCTTTCCTGAGCCTCTGGAGTAGCTGGAATTACAGGCTCATGAGACCATGCCTGTCAAATATTTTTTTTTTTTTGAGCCAGAGTCTGGCTCTGTTACCCAGGCTGGAGTGCAGTGGCATGATGTCAGCTCACTGCAACCTCCAACTCCCGAGTTCAAGCGATTGTCCTGCCTTCGCTTCTGGAGTAGCTGGGATTACAGGCACATGCCACCATGCCCAGCCAATTTTTATATTTTTAGTAGAGACAGGGTTTTACTAGGTTGGTCAGGCTGGTCTTGAACTCCCAACCTCAGGCGATCCACCTGCCTTGGCCTCCCAAAGTGCTGGGATTATAGGCGTGAGCCACTGTGCCCAGCCTAAGTTTTGTATTTTTAATAGAGATGGGGTTTCATCATGTTGGCCAGGCTGGTCTTGAACTGGTGACCTCAGGTGATCCCCCTGCCTTCGCCTCTGAAAGTCCTGGGATTACAGGCATAAGCCACCACACCGGGCCTCTTTTTTTTTTTTTTTTTTTTCCTTTTGAGACAGGATCTTGCTCTGTCACCCAGGCTGGAGTCCAGTGGCATGATGATCACAGCTCATTGCTGCCTCAACCTTCTGGGCTTTCGATCAACCTGAGGGCAAGCCTCCTACCTCAGTCTTCTCAGTAGCTGGGACTAGAGGCATGTGCCACCATACCT
>CAUYLG010031183.1:0-37560 GCA_963573385.1 Cacajao melanocephalus | reverse complement strand
AGACCATCCTGGTCAACATGGTGAAACCCCGTTTCTACTAAAAATACAAAAATTAGCTGGGCATGGTGGCGAGCGCCTGTAGTCCCAGCTACTCGGGAGGCTGAGGCAGGAGAATTGCTTGAACTCAGGAGGCAGAGATTGCAGTGAGCCGAAATCGTCCCATTGCACTCCAGCCTGGGTAATAGGAGCGAAACTCCATCTCAAAAAAAAAAAAGTAAACAAAACAGTTGAATGAATAGTGATATACTCACATAATAAAATACCATGCAGTGGAAGTTCCCATAGTGCCACTCCAGACTGGCAGCAACTATGTGAGCAGGAACATGTGAGGTGGACACAGGCGCTGGCACTGAAAATGTGTGGATCATAGAAAGAAACCAGATTTCAACTGCATAGAGCCAGAAGCAAGTCTGTGAAAAACAGACTGGCTTATAACTAATGTATAAAAAATTCATAGAAGGTTCTCAATTTGATGGCATCCTAAAAATGCATATGGCCAATTGTTACGAATAACAAGTTTGAAGCCTAAATTAACTTTTCTAAATTATCCGTCATAAATTTCAATCAGCCAAGCTACAGGAAAGGCTGAATTTATCTTTCTATTCTCCCCATATAAAATATTACAAAACCATTGTCATTCTGCAAACAGTATGAAGCCAAAAAAAGAGCAAAAAGTATTACAGAAATATAAGAAGAAATGAATTATTATTTTTGTATATTTTGTGATATGTGCAGTATTTCTTAGCATCTTAAGAATTTGTAGATGTGATAGTTCTTATTGTAAATAATCTTATATCTAAATTTTTTTTTCTTTCTATTTTTTTTTTTTTTTGAGACAAAGTTTCACTCTTATGGCCCAGGCTGGAATGCAGTGGCATAATCTAGGCTCACTGCATCCTCCGCATCCTGGATTCAAGCAATTCTCCAGCCTCAGCCTCCTTAGTAGCAGGGATTACAGAAATGCACCATGCCCAACTGAGATTTGTATTTTTAGTAGAGACAGGGTTTCACCATGTTGGCCAGGCTGGTCTCAATCTCCTGACCTCAGGTAATGCACTCGCCTCAGCCTTCCAAAGTGCTGGGATTACAGGCTTAAACCAGCACGCTGGACCAACTTTGTATTTTCTTAAAGGGACCCCCGAAATTGTCTAAGTTTCTGGCCCAACAAAACTGGCTCAACCCCACAGGGGGATTTTAAAGGCAGAGTTGTCTACGATACTTCTATTCACACATCACATAAAAGATGACAACCGTCCACGTCAGTGAATGCTGTCATCTGTACTTGGGGTGGGGCTGTGGTCACTCCCTCCCTAAAACCCCACCATCATGATGTGGGTGGCTGGAACTGGGAGAGCAGGGATGACCCCCAGGGTCACTGAAGGAAGAGTGGCAAAGAGCCACAGAGGGGGCAGGCGAGGGAATTGGGAGCCTATCCCCTGGGACAGGGAAGCCTCCTAGGATTGGGGCAGAGGAGAGATGGAAGCAGCTTCTCCAGGGCCACCTTGAGTGGAACCACTGTCTAAGAGAGAAGAGACAGTGTGCCTTTATCTATTGGGAGGTCCCTCCTTCCACTCCCTCACCTTTCAGCATCTAGAACCCAGACTCCGACTCAGGGACAACTGAGAGCAGCTAACAATAGAGCAGCAGAATGCTGGATGCTGGTGAAGGGTGGGCATCTGGGGCGACAGCAACTTTGCCAACACACTTTTCACTAAGGAGGACTCCAAAAGGATCACCACTCACAACCTTTATACCCGAAGCAGGCCATCTGGCTAAAGGATGTGTTTTCTCCAGTCAGCACTCGATTGCATTAGAAGACAATCTGTCCCTCTTTACACAGGTTCCGATGACCTTGTGTGGCTTCTGTTTGTCCCTGCTGCAAACCATTCCAGCCATTCCCTCAGCACTGCCCGGCAGGCAGGAAGCATCAGCATAATGCCCGAGGGGGAGCCCCAGTGGACTGGGCTTCCTGACCAGACTCCTAATAGAAGCATCTTTATTTCAACCCTCTCCTGCGTTTAGAAAAAGCTTTTTTTGTTGTTGGCAAGTTGCAAAGATATAAAATATCTCTTAAATAAAAGTCATAGGAGCCTTAGAACTGTCCCTGCTCTGTTGCAAGCTCCTTATGCACATTTGTTAAATAATAACACAAAATTTAAAAATCTTCTGTTTCTTCAAGGATCTAAATTTGAAAACTACAGAAACACCTAACTTAACTCACCAGGATTTACACAGCAGCGTCTGAATCCTAAGCTGGCTTCTCAATGCCTCAAGAAAGGAAAGTTTTTCGGCAGAACCTAAAAGTTCCTCAATATCTGGCTGATGCTTACTCTGGAAGGAAAGCTAGGAGGCAGGAAAGGAGGGAAGGAGAGCCCGTGTTTCACGCACACAGCGGACCTGCTTTCCAGGAAGAACACTTGCACTGAAGCTACAAGCTTCATCTGCCTTGCAGGAAGGTTTAGGATCCTCCTTTTCCTACAGGAAAGGGTCAGGTCAAAGGGTGGAGTTTCACAACACTCTTAAATTCATTCATTCTTTACAGGCTGTCTTGGGTCCTTAAAACCAGAGGGAAGGAAGGCCCTTCAACAAAAAACGTGTCCACTTAGTAAAAAAAGGGTTAGAGGATTTGCACAAAGGTAAAGCACTATCCATACTTTGTGACAACTCACTTCAAATTTAACATTGGTAACAGTCTGATTTTAATATCTAGGGAAAACTGGTACAGCATGTTCAAACTACCAGACCTCAAAAAAAAAAAAAAAAGAAAAGAAAAGAAAAAAAATGCTGTTTAAATATAAAAGGCCAATCTGCCCACAATACACCTCACGTCCCCAGATCCTCGGAAACAATCACATTTTTTTTTTTTTTGAGATGGAGTTTTGTTGCCCCAGGCTGGAATGCAATGGCGCGATTTCGATTTCGGCTCACTGCAACCTCGGCCTCCCGGGTTCAAGCGATTCTCCTGCCTCAGCCTCCCAAGTAGCTGAGACTACGGGCGTGCGACACCACGCCCGGCTATTTTTGTATTTTTAGTAGAAATGGGTTTTTACCATCCTGGCCAGGCTGGTCTCTAACTCCTGACACCAAGTTATCCACCCGCCTCGGCCTTTCAAAGTGCTGGGATTACAGGCGTGAACCACCGCGCCCGGACCACAATCACTACTTAAGAGGCAAACATGGAGTAAGCCATCTCACAGCGCTGAGGAAACCAAACTCGCTTGCCACCCAGTACTGCCGGTGTATCAGGCACTGCTGAAGACACTGAGGAAAGTGGAAGGAACAATCACAAAAATGAAAAAGAGAAGAGAGGAGCTGCACTCCATTTTAAACCTGCTCGCTAGTTTTTGGTGGCTCTGCGGCCCGGTTTACATCCTTCCGGGCAGTGTAATAAGTTCCTCCTGAACTCAGAGTCCGTGCCCATCGCGAAGTGTAGCCACTTTCAGGCTGTGGGTCAGAGTAAGTTTGGGCTTAGGATGCTGGAGCCAGGACAAACTGCAGCCCAGCCAGATCCCCACGCGGCTGGGGCTTAGCCTCAGGCTTGCTCCCGAGAGCTGAATCCATTCATAGGTCCCTAAAAATCAGCCCAGTACGGTAGCCCTGGAGAGATTCCTGCTTTCTGATCACTCGCTCAAACACAAAGGTCACGATAGCCGCTCAACTCCAAAGCAGAGGGGCTCGCCCCCACGGGCTCCAGGGCTGGGGAAGGGCGGGGAAGGTGTGTCCAGGACACCAGCACAAAGGCTCCTTCACCGCGCAGCGCCCCGCGCCCTCAGGTGCGGACCCCTGGGGCCCGCCGGCTGCGCGCCAGGACCCCGCCGTTCCCGGCGGCTCCTGCGGCCCACGCGCTTCCGCTCTGCCTGGAGTTCCGAGCCAAGCCGCGGCGCTCACCTGTCCCGCCCGCAGGGCCAGCTGCACTGCTGCCTGGAAGCACTCCTCCCAGGGGCCGGCCACGGGCGCCGCCTGGTCCTCACTGCTGGGCTTCATCGCTGCCTCGCCGGGCCCCGCCACCTACAGCCCCCCTTGGCGGGACCCGGGCTCCCACCGGATCCCACCGTCCTGCCGCCAGGCTCCACACTCCCTCTGCCTGCTCCCGCAGCTCTGAGCCTAGTCCGCCGCCTGTCCCACAGCAGCTAGGGCGGGAAAGGGGATCCAGCGGGCCGCCTGAGCCGCGCGTTCAACTCCCAGATCCCAGCTCCCCGCCCTCCGTCCCGCCCTCCGTCCCGCCCCGTGCCAAGCCCGCCGCCGCGCCCGCGCCCCCTTCTCCCCGCCCCTCGCAGAGCCAGGCCCCGCCCCCTCCCTTCTCTTCCCCGCCCCTTGCCGTTCCAGGCCCCGCCCCGCACCAAGCCCGGCCCAGTCCTGCACCGCCCCTCCAGCTCCCCGCTGCGCCCCACGCCTGGCCCCGCCCCTCTGGGCTTGCTCTGAACACCAATCAGTGCCAAGCCTAGCCCCTCCCCGCGCTTCATCTTTGGCCCCGCCCCTCTGGTGCCGCATCACACTCCCCGCTCGCGGCGGAACCAACCCAGCTCCGCCGTGCCCCGTCCCGCAGTGCTCGGAGCGGGCTGAGAGTCCAACTCCTCTGATCCTCGAGCCCCGCCTCCCTCAAGTAGACCCCGACCCGGGTCCAAACCCCGCCTCGCCACCGGGCGCTGAGACAGGCCCCGTCCTGGTCCCCATCCCAGGCTCATGCTGAGCTCCGCCCTGCGCTGGGTGCTTCGCGCGGAGGGCGGCCTGGGCCCGCGCGGAGCTGGGAGGGAGGGGCCAGGGGCGGCGGTGTTGGGGCCCGGAGGCAGTTGCTGTACGGTTGGACCGGTGCGGGGCAGGCCCAGCCCCGGATGTGCAGGGGCGCGTCCCGCCGATCCTCGCGCACTTGGCACCGGGCGTCCCCTCCTGGTCTGTGGCCAGCTTCGGGCTCGGGAGCTAGGGGCGGCCGACCTACCCGGAGGCCACCGTGCTTCAGGCGTCGTTCTCGGCCTCGCGGGACCTCAGACAGCTGAGCGCACAAGGCCGCAGTGTTCCCGCAGGCGGCTGCCCGGCGCGGGAAGTTTGGACACAAACAAGCTCTCCGTCCGCCACCCCCAAACACTGCGAGGACAGCGGCTGGGCTTTATAAACTGTTTACACCCAAAACTCGAATTTGGAGCCGGAACTGTGATTGCGATGAACCTCTGTAGTGAGGAATGACCTTTCCAACCTTGGATTCCCTTGCTGGCCCATGTAAACATAAATAGGAGGCGTTTCCCGAAAGAGTGGCTTCGTAGTTTCCAAGGTTTTGTAAGTCGACCTGCCTGCTCTTTTTATAAAAGATGCTGACCCACGTAAAATTATTCTGGAGTGCCACTTGGGAGTCTGGGAGAGCAATGGGAGTTTATACAAGAATCTTGATGGGACATTTTTTTACACACTTAACCTAATAATGAAATTAAGTGTTTTAAGTTTTTGTGAGTGCTTTTTTTTTGAGACGGAGTCTTGCTCTGTCGTCAGGCTAGAGTGCAGTGACGAGATCTCTGCCCACGGCAACCTCAGCCTCCCGGGTTCAAGAGATTATCCTGCCTCAGCCTCCCAAGTAGCTGGAACTACAGGGGCGCGCCACCACGCCAAGCTAATATTTGTGTTTTTAGTAGAGATGGGGTTTTACCATGTTGGCCAGAATGGTCTTGATCACTTGACCTCGTGATCCGCCCCCCTCAGCCTCCCAAAGTGCTGGGATTACAGGCGTGAGCCACCGTGCCCAGCCTGTGAGTAGTTTATGTTGAAGCACCTTGGGAAGAAACTTAAGTGTACAGTGTAAGAGACAAAAAAATACAAAGAGGAGGAATTGCAAACAGGAAATACAAACACGTAGATAGGAGTACAACTTTAGGCCTCACCCAGTATCCTAATCATACGGCTCAGAAAACAAGACCAATTGGCCTGCCTCCCACCATGCCAGTTTGGGGCAGGTAAGGACACTCTCTCCTCCATCTTTTTTGTGTTCTGAGTTTTTATGATGTTCAAGACAGCAGGACTTCAGAATGCACTTGTGACTGTGCTGTGAATGCCTGTTTTAAAAGAAATGAATTCTTCGTTGATTTTCATGACAGGTTTTCATTAGCCATCACTTCTAACACGAAGAAAAGTTAAGAAGTAAAATGTCGGCCGGGCCGGTGGCTCACTGCCTGTAATCCCAGCACTTTGGGAGGCCGAGGCGGGCGGATCACGAGGTCAAGAGATCCAGACCATCCTGGCCAACATGGTGAAACCCCGTCTCTACTGAAAATACAAAAAAATTAGTTGGGCGTAGTGGCTCGCGCCTGTAGTCCCAGCTACTCGGGAGGCTGAGGCAGGAGAATTGCTTGAACCCGGGAGGCAGAGGCTGCAGTGAGCCGAGGTTGTGCCACTACACTCCAGCCTGGCGCCTGGTGACGGAGTGAGACACTGTCTCCAAAAAAAAAAAAAAAAAAAAAAGAAGTAAAATGTCTCTTCCACCTCTTCCCAATTAGGCTTTCTGAACACCTCTGGTAGTGTGACCCCCATCTGGAAGCTAAGTTATGTCTGTAGATAAACTTTTATTATGGATCTCAGCTCTAACCATCTAGAAAAGGAGTTAACTTTCGTTTTCTGAACTGACATATCTTAAGGCAGAATAGCGTGGTTTTTAATAGCATGAGGCTTTGAACCAGCCAGATTTTCCTAAATTAAAATATTGGCCTCACTTCTTCCTTATTGTGTAGATTTGAGCAAGTTACAAATAACCATTTTTGCCTGTTTCTTCAACTGTAAAGTGGTCTTTGTAACCATTGTATGGGTTAATGTACTTGTGCTTGTAACTTATGTGTTTGCTGTTATTATTAAAGACTGGTCATTTAGGCACCAGTGTAGGTAGCCTCAAGCAATCAGCATACTGCTTTGGCACCTAATAGGTGCTTAATAAATATCTTCATTGTTGAGTATTGAAATCAGCTTTTTTTTTTTTTTTTTTGAGACAGAGTTTCACTCTGTTGCCCAGGCTAAAGTGCAGTGGTAGGATCATGGCTCACTGCAGTTTTGACCCCCTGGACTCAAGTTACCCTCCCACCTCAGCCTCCCTAGTAGCTGGGGCTACAGGTATGGGCCACCATGCCCAGCTAATTTTATTTTTATTTATTTATTTATTTAGAGACAGAATCTCACTTTGTCACCAGGCTGGACGGCAGTGGTTCGATCTCGGCTCACTGCAACCTCCGCCTCCCAGGTTCAAGCAATTCTCCTGTCCCAGCCTCCCGAGTAGCTGGGACTACAGGCGCGCAGTCCAACTGCTTTTTGTATTTTCAGTAGAGATGGGGTTTCACCATGTTGGCCAGGGTGGTCTTGGTCTCTTGACCTCATGATCCACCCGCCTCAACCTCCCACAGTGCTGGGATTACAAGCGTGAGTCACTGCGCCCAGCCATTTTATTATTATTATTATTTTAATATTTAGGATAGTTTATTGAGCACTGCTGGCAAACAATTGGAAACAATTTCATCATCCACCAGTAGAGGAACAGCTAAATAAACATCGAATATCAATGACGGGGGTTGAAAGGAATTTGTTAGAGCCATGGAACAACATGGATTTATCTCTAACACATACTGTGAAGTAGAAAAGCAAGTTGTCAAATGGCACAAAAAGTGTGGTTCACAAGCTAAGAGTGCAAATTTCTTTCCTTTCCCTCTCTGTGTATGTGTATGTGTGTGTATTCTGAAAAGATGAAACTACCCAAAAATAATAATAACAGTGGCTACTTTAGAAAGAGGCCATTGTTGGGCAGATGCTGGGAAATGGAATTAGAATTAGGGATATGGGAAAAAAAAAACGTTTTTAGCTTCTTTTTTTTTTTTTTTGAGGTGGAGTTTTACTCTTGTTGCCCAGGCTGGAGTGTAATGGCGCAATCTTGGCTCACCGCAACCTCCACCTCCCGGGTTCAAGTGATTCTCCTGCCTCAGCCTCCCGAATAGCTGGGATTACAGGCATACACCAATACGCCTGGCTAATTTTGTATTTTTAATAGAGACAGGGTTTCTCCATGTCGGTCAGGCTGGTCTTGAACTCCCGACCTCAGGTGATCTCCCCACTTCGACCTCCCAGAGTGCTGAGATTACAGGCGTGAGCCACTGTGCCCAGCCGATTTTAGCTTTATACTTAATACTTAGAAAATTTAGAGAACCAGCCTGGCCAACACGCTGAAACCCTGTTTCTACTAAAAATACAAAACTGACCAGGGCGTGGTGGCATATGCCTGTAATCCCAGCTACTCGGGGAGGCTCACGTGGGAGAATCACTTGAACTTGGAGGTTCAAGAGGTTGCAATGAGCCAAGATCACACCGTTGTACTCCAGCCTGGAAGACAGAGCGAGACTCTGTCTCAAAAAATAAAAAAATTTAAAAAAAAGAAAAAATTTAGAGGAAAGAGTGGTCATACATTATGTTTGCAATTAAAAGTTGATTTTGAACATTAAGTAAAAATTATTCTGATTTTATTGTAAGGGGCCCAAATCCTGGTCAAAGAATCATGGATAGAAATATAAAATACTCTTCCCCAATTGGACTCCACGCCCATCTGCACACTGTCTCCTTCAGAGGCCCTGGAAGCTACACAAACTTTCCTTAATCCCCTAGAATATTGTGCTCTGCCTTGAAAAACTATTTCCTAACTACTCTTCCCCACCCCCACCCTAAGGCACAGCCTCGGTGGGCACCCTGGTCACCAGGAGGCCACACGCACAGTGCCTGGGTAGGGGCCCAAGAAGCCAGAGCAGTGGCAGTGAGAAGGTGAAAGGGCACACAGGACAGTCAGGATAGATTTTATGTCCTTATTAATCCAGGAGTCCCCTCCCATCCTGTCCTTTATGAAGGAAAGCAGGGTCTAAATAAACAAAATGTCAGGCTGTGTTCTTTTCTTCCAATCACTTCTCTAACTTCCTCAGATTACCTTGAAATCTGATCTTATTCTCCAGCGCCAAGACATGCTGACTTGGACATTTGAGGAGCTTTTTGTTTTAGCTCATCTAAATCCCTAGAAGTTGGTCCAGAATAATGTCTGACCATTCTTAAACTGAAGTGTGGAAAAATTGATGTTAGAAGCTGCATTGTACCCCCCACCCCGCTTCCAAATTTATGTGCTGAATTTCAAATCTCAGAATGTGCCTATATTTGGAGATAGAGCCTGTGAAGAGGTAATTAAGTTAAATAGGGGTCGTTAGGGTTAGCTGTATGTAATCTGACTGGTGTTCTTATGAAAAGAGGGAATTCGGACCTAGAAAAAGACACCAGGAGTGCATGCGCAAACAGTGGGAAGGCCACATGAGGACACTGAGAAGGTGGCCATCGCAAGCCAAGGAGAAAGGCCTTCTGACACCTTGTTTTTTTAAAATTTTAGATTTAAAGTGTGCATGTACATGTTTGTTACATGGGTGTACGGTGTGATACTGGTGTTTGGGCCTCTAATGATCCTGTAGCCCAAGCAGCAAACATAGTACCTAACAGGTAGTTTTTCAACACTTGACCCCCTCCCACCCTCCTTCCTTCTGGAATCCCCAGTGTCTGCTGTTCCTATCTTTGTGTCCATGAGTACCCAATATTTAGCTCCTACTTATAAGTGAGAGCACGCAGCATTTGTTTTTCTGTTGCTGCGTTAATTCACTTAGGATAATGGCCTCCAGCTGCGTCCATGAGGGCATGATCTCCTTTTTATGGCTGCGTAGTGTTCCATGGTGTATATGTACCACATTTTCTTTTCTTTTTTTGAGACAAGGTCTCCTGTGTCGCCCAGGCTAGAGTGCTGCAGCAAGATGATGGCTCACTGCAGCCTCGACCTCCCACCTCCCACATTCAAGTGGTTCTCCTGCCTCAGCTTTCCAAGTGGCTTTGACTACGTGCCATCTCACCTGGCTAATTTTTTTCAGTTTTCGTAGAGACAGGGTCTTGCTATGTTGCCCAGGCTGGTTTTGAACTCCTAGGCGCAAATAATCCTTCTCCCTTGGCCTCTCAAAGTGCTGAGAGGCCTGAGCCACCAGGCCTGTGAGCTATCATGCCTGGCCTTCCACATTATCTTTACCCAGCCTGCTTGATGCTGGACTATCCACCTTGATGTTGGACTTCCAGCCTCCAGAATTATGAGAAAGTGCATTTCTGTTTTTAAGCTGCTTAGTCTGTGGTGCTTTGTTACACGGCTATAGCAAACTGATAGAGTTGGAGCCAAGGAGGTTTGTCTTGGTCATCAGTACACTAGGGGTTATGAGGCGCTCTTCTCACCCTAGAGGCCTTGAAGAACGCAGCAAGGAGTGCAAAGCACTCTAGGAACAGAAAATTAGTGCCAACCCTCCTGCTCCCCCACCCAGACAAACTGCTCAGGGTCAGTCACTTAGGCAATAACTGAAGTCAGCCAGCAGCACAACTCTTCACTAAATTAAGTCAGATAGATGATTACAACAAAATGCTCTGCATTTAAATATCACCCAACACTGTGCACAGCCCCACAACCACGAACACTGCTGGAGGTCTTTGCTAAACTATGGATATTAAAAAAAAAAAACTGCAGGGTTATTTATATTTATTTATTTCCACTATATGTTAAGAGATGCTTTTTTTTCTACTCTGGAAAATCCTCCCAAGTCATTATTTCCCACTGAGGAAGGGGTTAATGTGCTGGTCATTCCTCTTCCTGCAGAGTGTAACACAGTAGCAGACAGTCCCTGAGAATTCACATGGTATACTGGCTTTCAAAACTTTGCAGACTTTTTTGGGATTTGTAATTGCTCTGCACTTTAGTCACTCCTTGTGGGGCTTCTATGCCTGTGGATCCCACATTCACAGATCCTAGAGATTATGAAATTGTTCTTCAACAATTGGTGCTACCTTCCATCTGTTAAAAACCCTATCCTGCAAGGCCTTGGTCCTAAAAGAGAATTTCCGGTGTTTCTAATCCCATGCATCTGAAATTCTTCTGCCACTTGAGTTGAAATTAATGATGCTAGCCTATCAGATGATATTTTGTAATCCACACTCTGTTGTACAACCTGCAACTGTCTTCATTTACCCACAAATAAACTTCCTTTTTTCAGCTCCCTTCCTGCTTAATAGCAGAAAACTCAACCTACTGACTTCCAGACAACTCAGATGTGTTCGTGATTTTTTAGACATTTCAGGTTTAAAATTCAGTTGATTTGGGCCTGCAAGGTGGTTTATGCCTGTAATCCCAGCACTTCGGGAGGCTGAGGCAGGTGGATCAGTTGAGGCCAGGAATTCAAGCCCAGTATGGCCAACACAGTGAAACCTCATCTCTACTAAAAATACAAAAATTAGGCCAGGTGCAGTGGCTCATGCCTGTAATCCCAGCACTTTGGGAGGCGGAGGTAGGAGGATCATTTGAGGTCAGTAGTTCAAGACCAGCCTGACCAACATAGTGAAACCCCATCTCTACTAACAATATAAAATTAGCTGATCATGGTAGCATATGACTGTAACCCTAGCTTCTTGGGAGGCTGAGGCAGGAGAATTTCTTGAACCCGGGAGGCAGAGGTTGCATTGAGCCGAGATCGAGCCACTGCACTCCAGCGTGGACAGCAATAGTGAAACTCCGCCTAAAAAAAAAAAAAGAAAACAGAAAGAAAAATTAGCCGGGCACACCTGTAATCCCAGCTATTCTGGAGGCTGAGGCATGAGAATCACTTGAAACCGGGATGCGGAGTTTGCAGTGGGCAGAGATCGCGCCGCGGCACACCAGCAGAGATCGAGCCACTGCACTCCGCACTCCAGCCTGGGCAACAGGGCGCCACTGTCTCAAAAAATAAAATAAAATTCAGTCAATTCCTCTTTTCCCTCGCGGGTCCCTGCACCTTGGCCCCTGCTGTGTCCTACCCCTGTGGATGCTGAGACTGGATGTTCGTCTGTTTTGGTCTAGTTCTGCTGGCCTCTCCTGAGTAGCCCCTGACACCCTGGTCCGTGATCGTGTTAGTCTCTTCTTCTGTCCGGGAGGCCTCCTGGGCTCGCAGCACTCCTTGAGGCGCCGCGGCTGTAGGAGGCGTCGGAGGAGCTCCACATCGCTGGGCCTGGACATTCTCTCCGAGGCTGCTGCGCCCCTCCCCCATGCAGGTGTTCTGCGGAAGGAAGCCAGAAGCTTGCCTGTTCTCAGGACTCACGGGAATGGGGCCCGGGCCCTAAACGTTTCCAGGAAAAGTCGCCTTCTGGCACAACCCTCACCCTAACCTCCGCCTTGGAAGGAGGGGAGTGCGCCTGGGACTGGATGTTCACCCGGCCAGGGATCTAATTCTCCCGCTTACTTTGCAGTGCTCTGGCCTCGCCCCTCCAGCCCCTCTGCGCTTCCTTCTACAGGACAGAGGATAGACACAGCCTCTGCTTCAGCGTATCTATTTTTTTCTCTACAAAAAAAAAAAAAAAAAAAGACTAAAACAGTTTAAAGGTCACCGCAAAATTAAGGGGAAAGTACATATACCCTATACCCTATCCGTATTATTTATTTTTCAATTGCATTATTTCGTTTGTCAGAATTAACCTAAGGGGCAATGCTTTGTTCCCAGTTCTCACAATAAATGCCAACCCCACTCCCACTTTCATGGTAATTTATGCATCAAATCACACTGTATGCATGGGGAAGGTTCCTGGGATTAAACATGAATGGAGATGGAAATATACTGACAAATCCTCCTGCCTGCCTGTTTTGTTTTGCAGTTTTGTTTTCGTTGTTTTTTGGTTTTGGAGATGGGGTCTCCAAATGTTTCCCAGGCTCGTCTTCAACTCCTAGACTTAAAGGATCCTGCTACCTCAGCCTCATTATTTGGGAGGCACACACCGCAGCCCCCAGCTCTGCCCACTTGTATTTTAAACCTAGATTGTTTGTCCAGGCACAGTGGCTCATACCTGTAATCCCAGCACTTGGGGAGGCCGGGGCAGCCTGATCACTTGAGGTCAAGAGTTTGAGACCAGCCTGGCCCACATGGTGAAACCGCATCTCTATTAAAAAAAAAAAATCAAAAAGTGGCCGGACACAGTGGCTCACAGCTGTAATCCTAGCACTTTGGGAAGCTGAAGTGGAAGGATCACCTGAGATCGGGAGTTCAAGACCAGCCTGACCAACACGGAGAAATCCCATCTCTACTAAAAACACAAAATTAGCTGGGCATGGTGGTGCATGCCTGTAATCCCAGCTACTTGGGAGGCTGAGGCAGGAGAATCACTTGAACCTGGTAGGTGGAGTTTGCGGTGAGCCGAGATCACACCATTGCACTCCAGCCTGGGCAACAAGAGTGACACTCCATCTCAAAAAATCAAAATCAAAATCAAAATGAAGGCCAGGCATGGTGGCTCACACCTGTAATCCTAGCACTTTGGGAGGCAAAGGCGGACGAGTCACTTGAGGTCAGGAGTTCGAAAACAGCCTGGCCAACATGGTGAAACCCCATGTCTACTAAAAATACAATAATTAGTTGGGCATGATGGCGGGCACCTGTAGTCCCAGCTACTTAGGAGGTTGAGGCAGGAGAATCACTTGAACCCGGGAGGTGGAAGCTGCAGTGAGCAGTGATCACGTCACTGCACTCCAGCCTGGGTGACAGAGTGAGACTCCGTCTCAAAAAAAGAAAAAAGAATACAAAAAATAGCTGGACATGATAGCACACGCCTGTAATCCCAGTGACTCAGGAATCTGAGGCAGGAAAATCGCTTGAACCAAGAAGACAGCGGTTGCGGTGAGCAGAGAGATTGCCACTGCACTCCAACCTGGTTGACTCTGTCTCAAAAACAAAAAATTGTTTTTAGACAAATATTTATTTCCTTTTTTTTTTTTTTTAATGAAAAGCTTGGCTGGGCGTGGTGGCTCACATCTTTAATCCCAGCACTTTGGGAGGCCAAAGTGGGTGGATCACAAAGTCAGGAAATCGAGACCATCCTGGCTAACCCAGTCTATACTAAAAAAAAGAAAGAAAAACACAAAAAATTAGCCAGGTATGGTGGCACATGCCTGTAGTCCCAACTACTCGGGAGGCTGAGGCAGGAGAATCATTTGAACCAGTAGGTGGAGGTTGCAGTGAGCCCAGATAGTGCCACTGCACTCCAGCCTATCTCAAGGAAAAAAAAAAAAAGCTTATATTGCATTTGCAAAGGTTTTTGTTGTTGTTGTTGTTGTTGTTGTTGTTTTCAAACCTGTAAAGGTTTGTTATATTATTGCATCCAGTTTTGGTATGTTTTTCTACAGATAAAAAAGGAAAAAATTGCCCCTGGAATAATGTGTATGCTGATGCATACAAAAATGCTACAAACTTACTAGATAACGTTTGAGAGGAAAACACAATGAGACTGTGCTGCATTTGATCCAATTATCAAATCACTTCACATTATGAAGTGGATGGAACAAAGACCAACATGACTCGAGGAGATTTATCTTTAAACTTCGGCTTCATTACACAAACACCCTTTTTTGGAAGTGTCAGTGCCTGCACTTTCCAGGTCATTTTGGCAACTGCAGAAAGGGAGCAGTTAATGCGCTCAGCCCTCCCGGGCTTCCTTCACCATGACAGGTCACCATTTTTCCATTATCCTGCTTTGTTTAAAATACTTCTTCTTGGCTGGGCATCGTGGCTCACACCTGTAATCACAGCACAGGCTGAGGCAGGAGAATCACTTGAGTCCAGGAGTTCAAGACCAGCCTGGGCAATACAATGAGACCCCCCCATCTCTACCAATTTTTTTTTAAATTAGCATGCACCTGTAATCTCAGCTACTAGGGAGGCTGAGGTGTGAGGATCACTTGCATCTGGGAGATTGAGATTGCAGTGAGCCAAGATCATCCCATTTCTGGATTCCTGCCTGGGTGAAAAGGGAGACCTTGTCTAATTTTTTTTTTTTTTTGAAGACAGAGTCTGGCTCTGTTGCCAGGCTGGAGTGCAGTGGTGTGATCTCAGTTCACTACAACCTCTGCCTCCCGGATTCAAGTAATTCTCCTGCCTCAGCCTCCAGAATAAATGGGACTACAGGTGCATGCCATCATGCCCAGCTAATTTTTGTATTTTTAGTAGACATGGGGTTTCACTGTGTTGGCCAGGATGGTCTTGATCTCTCCACCTCGTGATCCACTCACCTCGGCCTCCCAAAGTGCTAGAATTACAGGCGTGAGCCACCTTTCCTGGCCGACCTTGTCTAATTTTAAAAAAAAGAAAGAAAAAGAAAAAAAAAATTCCATTTCTAAGGCAGCCACCACAATTAAATACATTTTTTTTACCTTGAAGGATGAATATGAGACTTAAATGAGATATGTACGTTCTACTTGTCTGTGTCTCAAAAAGAAAATATTACAGTCAGCATCAACATTCGAGTCTCTTCTACCAAGAAAGGGACCCAATTTAAGGGGGAAAATAAAAAAAACATAAATTTCAGATTTCTGCGTGGATACATCCTCATGTATATCATTTGTTCATGTATTCACTTATTCATGTACTAATTCAATCCAAAGTACTGGGATTACAGGCATGAGCCACCAGGCCTGGCCCAGAAATGGAAATTCTTAACGAGATTCCGTATTTACCAGCTTTAGTCTATCAGCTATATATTCCTGAAAGATTCCCTCTCTCTCCCTCTCTCCTGTCTGCTTTACACACACATGCACACACACACGCACACGCACAGACACACACAAAAAGTATTTTCTATATTTCTATTTATTCATTGCACATTGGCCTTTGGTAGTTAGGGAAACGAGAAGGGAAAGTGAGATGTAGGGTTCTATATTATCTTCACTCATTTCATTGGTAGCCCTGCACACTAAGGCAGGCACAACCTAGGGTCCCAAATTAAATTAGAAGTGTGACTGAACAGAAAAAAATATTATGTAGGATATAACAGATGACATCACTGCTGGGTGGGCCTACCAACAGATTGTCATTAGAATGGTCTTGGAAATTAGTTTGCAGAATCTGGGGGTAAAAAACAGACAAGAGACGCAGAATTTAATCAAGTAACATTGCCAGATCAATCATTGTCCTGTAACAGAGAGCAGTAAGAAGGTGAAAGTAGCTCATGCCTGTAATCCTAGCACTTTGTGAGGCGGAGGTGGCTGATTGCCTGAGGTCAGGAGTCTGAGACCAGTCGGGCCAACATGGTGAAACCACATCTGTATTAAAAATACAAAAAAAAAAAAATGGCTGGTCCGATGGTAGTGGGTTATCAGAACTTATTTACATTAGTGTCACTAAAGTTGATATACAACCCCCCACTGCTAAATTTGACTGGCTTTTAAAAAAGAAAAAAGAAATATTAAAAAAAAAAATAGCCTGGTATGGTGGTACTCCCAGCTACTGTTGAGGCTGAGGCAGGGGAATTGCTTGAACCAGGCAGCTGAAGGTTGCAGTGAACCAAGATCATGCCACTGCACTCCAGCCTGGGTGACAGAGCTAGCCTCAGTCTCAAAAAATAAATAAATAATTTTAAAAAAAACCACACACAGTGAAAGTAATGCCAAAGTCTATTATGTTCAGAGGTCTTGGGCAGAAGAAATCTCACCTTCCCTGAATTAAGATCCACTGCTCCCTGAGGGGATGAGCCTCTTATCCCTGGGGGGATGCCGAATTAAGCAAAGAAATACTAAAGAGCGGCCAGGCGAGGTGGCTCATGCCTGTAATGCCAGCACTTTGGGAGGCCGAGGCGGGTGGATCCCTTGAGGTCAGGAGTTCAAGACCAGCCTGATCAACATGGAGAAACCCCGTCTCTACTAAAAATACAAAATTAACCGGGTGTGGTGGCGCATGCCTATAATTTCAGCTACTCGGGAGGCTGAGGCAGGAGAATCACTTGAACCCGGGAGTGGGTGGGTTCGGTGAGCCAAGATCGTGCCATTGCACTTCAGCCTGGGCAACAAGAGCAAAACTCCATCTCAAAAAAAACAAAACAAAGCAAAATACTAAAGAGACTCAAACTCATATGCTTAATATTTCCATGTTAAGGAGTGATCTGTATATAGTTAGTAGGTTCTAAGGGCTTCTTACAGATGTTTTGTAATTCAAATTAAGATATGAAATTGAATTTGTGGGGTTTTTTGCTTTTGTTGTTTTAGAGACAAGGTCTCATTCTGTCCCCAAGGCTGGAGTACAGAGGCTGCAGCTCACTACAGCATCTGACTCCTGGGCCCAACCAATCCTCCCACTTCAGCCCTCCGAGCAGCTGGCACTACAAGCATGCACTACCCTCCACCCCAAGTAATTTTTAAGTTGTTTGTAGAGACAAGGTCACCAACTCCTGGACTCAAGTGACCCTCCCCCTCACCTCCCAAAGTGCTGGGATTAGGCCTGAGCCACTGCGTCTGGCCAAATTTGTGATTTTAAGATGAAATTTTACTAAAATATTTAAATTAAATTAAATGTTAAAACATTTAAGTGAGGCCAGATGTGATGACTCATGCTTGTAATCCCAGCACTTTGGGAGCTCCAGGCAGGCAGATCACCTTGGGTCAGGAGTCCGAGATCAAACTGACCAACGTGGCAAAATCTCACGTCTACTAAAAATAAAAAAATAAAAATAAATTAGCCAGGCGTGGTGGCACACACCTATAATCCCAACTACTCTGGAGGCTGAGGCGGGAGAATCACTTGAGCCCTGAAGTGGAGGTTGCAGTGAGCCGAGATTGTGCCACTGCGCTCCAGCCTGGGCATCAGAGTATGACTCTGTCTCAAAATAAAAGAAACTAGCATTTAAATGTCCTTAAGTTCACCGTATTAATGCATTTGATTTGTATCTATCAATGTTATTTAAAATTTTTTGGCATGGTGCAGTAGCTCACGCCTATAATTTCAGCACTTTGGGAGGCCAAGGCCAGAGAATTGCTGGAGCTCAGGAGTTAGAAACCAGCCTGGGTGACATGTCTCGATTTATATTTTAAAAAATTAATAATTTAAAACTTGGAAACATTTTTTCTAAGTGAGATGTCTGAAGTGCTTAAAATAAATTATTAAATATATAAAAGCAATTTATGTTAAAGCACATGTAATAATATTTGCAAATAATCAAATTATAAAAGTCACTACCAAAAGTGATTGTTAAAATTTTTTTGGCCGGGCGAGGCGGCTAACACTTGTAATCCCAGCACTTTGGGAGGCCAAGGCCAGCAGATCACAAGGTCAGGAGATCAAGACCATCCTGGCCAACATGGTGAAATTCTGTCTCTACTAAAAATACAAAAATTATCTGGGCGTGGTGGCTACTTGGGAGGCTGAGGCACAAGAATTGCTTGAACCTGGGAGGCAGAGGTTGCAGTGAGCTGAGATTTCACCACTGCACTCCAGCCTGGGCAACAGAGTGAGACTCTGCCTCAAAAAAAAAAAATCTTTTTTGAGACAAGGTTTCACTCTGCCACCAGGGTGGAGGGCAGTGGACTCACTGCAGCCTTGAACTTCCTGTGGTTAGGTAGTCCTCCTACCCAGCCTCCCAAGTAGCTGGGACTACAGGTGGACACCACCACACCCAGCTAATTTTTGTACTTTTTTGTAGAGATGGGTTTTTACTATGTTGGCAGGGCTGGTCTTGAACACCTGGGCTCAAGCAAAACACCCACCTTGTTCTCCCAAAATGCTGGGATTACAGGTATGAACCACCATGTCCAGCTAATGGTTAAAATTTGCTAAAAGGAATATGAATTAAGTGGAACTAAAAACTTGTAAAATCAAATATTAATTTTTAAGACCAATACATCTTCGAATAATTTTTCCTCTGCACAAAAGAAAACATCCTCAAGGATACTGAAAAATGTATTGACTCCTACAACTCTCCCAAGTGTATTTCTCTGGGAGTGGTGGTAATAGGCGGACCATCACTGAGGCAGAGAAGTGAGTATGTTTTATTTCTATTTATAGGAAATTTCTACTGAAGTTGTTAATAAAGTTAACTTCTGAAGTCAGTTCTACTTTTTCCATATTTGGAAAAAAAAACTTCCGTGTGTTAATGAGTGTCATTCTCATGTCATCTACATTCCGGAGCTTAATTCACCTTTTGTTTGGCTATTTGCAACTATTTCTAATGTTTCTAACAAATGGCATATGCAAACCCTAAGGTTGCTCACATTTTAGGCGGCTTATTTCACATGTGTGCAGTTTTATATTAATATTAACTTTGTGTTCCAATAAAAACATTTTGCTTGCGATGAGGGCTTGTTTCCTAGCATTCTGAATAGTTTTGTGATAAAGGGTGAAGATTTTTGGAAAAAGTGCAAAAAGAGAAAAGAAAGAACAGTCCCTATATATCAGGAGAATGAACAAGGAGATGCATTCTGAGGCAACAGTGTTAAGGCTAAGCCAGAGAGGTGTCAGCATCCTCCCAGCAGAAAGTGCATTACCAGAGCTAGCCTGGGAGCTCTGGTCTTGGACACTGAAGAGTGTGAAGGAAGAGAGCACTAACCCATGCTAACTCCACAGGCTGCCGACCTGAAGGGCCTCCCAGACTACCTTGGGGAAAGCTGTAAATGTGTTGCTAGGCTTCCTGATTTAGGTAGGGCCAAAAAGAACACATTCCTTATTTTGCAAAGGCAAGCACGTAGAAAGTAACCATCTATTCACTAGGCGTGGTGGCTTACACCCAGTACTTTGGGAGACCAAGATGGAAGGACCCCTTGAAGCCAGGAGTTTGAAACCAGCCTGATCAACACAGTGAGATCCATCTGTCCAAAAGAAAAGAAAAAGAAAGTAAGTAACCTGGAAGGATTCTGAAACTCCCCTAGCAGGATGGTCAGAAAATTTAGACAGCAAGCCCAGCTGGGTCAAGGACTTTATATCTCCTTAGGCTTCACTTTGCTGGAGTAGCAACTTTGTATCACTGGTATTTGTACCATAATTACTTTAAAGGTATGTAAAATTAATATCCACTCTCCATGCCATACATACAAATTATGCAAACGTTAGCAGGTGATTGGAAACATTCATTTTTAGCCAATTTGAAAAATTAAAAGATCAAAGACATTGCCAAACTAGTAGATTGAGCCTAATATGCCTCAAATGAATAAAGATAACTCAAATGAGAAAGACAAGAAAATACAAATAGTAGATGATCCATTTAGTTAGCAATGATTTATTGTTTAAACAAAAATATTGTTTTGGATCAACTTGTTCTCAACCAAATTATTTTGGATCCAGTGATCTGCCACATTAAATGCAAATGAGGAAGGCATATAAGGCAGTGATCCAGGATAGGATCAGATTTTCCAACAGCATAACATAAACCTTGTCCCAAGGCTCATGGGACATTCAGTGGGTGGATTTAATGTGGAGGGGTAGGGGGGCAGTGCCAGAGGAGGGATAAAAGATCAGTGCCAGGATTTGCCTAGTCCTTCCACACCCTGTAATCATGATCTGCAGGCTCTTTGCAGCCTAAGAGAGCTTTTGACTGATAATATTGTGGCTCTGATAATCCTATGACATTATTAACTCTTCATTGCTCCAGGAAACTTTGCTTCTTTATCAAATTCCAAGCTTCTCCATAGAGAAGGCTGTACCAGGAACAGAAAGATGTATGTAGTACTCATAACAGCAGTAGCAGAAATGATTCAAAGCTTTCTTGCCTTCTAAGAACACCAAAAATTAAATTTATTTAAGAATAAATATCCTGGGACTGCCAGGAAGGAGAAGAGGGCATAAAGACTCATTTTAGAAATACAATTTATCAGGCAAACTGCGCACTGTACCCTCTTATAATGGCTCAGGATGTTGCAGAAGAATGGAACATTAATATGCTAAAATTTTGGTTGGTCACAGTGGCTCATGCCTATAATCCCAGCACTTTGGGAGGCAGAGGCAGGCAGATCATCCGAGACCAGGAGTTCGAGATCAGCCTGGCCAACAAGGTGAAAAGCCATCTCTACTAAAAATGCAAAAATTAGCCAGGCGTGGTAGCGTGTGCCTGTAGTCCCAGCTACTTGGGAGGCTGAGGCAGGAAAATCGCTTGAACATGGGAGGCAGAGGTGCACTGAGCTGAGATCACACCTTTTAACTCTAGCCTGGGCAACAGAGGGAGACTGACTCTCAAAAAAATATATATATATATATATATTTATGTATATATATGTATATTTATTTATTATAACTATTATATTAAAATATATAACATATTTTTATATTATATAATATATTGTATAATATACAATTTATTATGTATTATATAGGTTTATAATTTTTGTTTTTTGTTTTTAATTTAAATTTCTTTCTTTCTTTCTTTTTAATTATACTTTAAGCTCTGGGGTACATGTGCACATCCCACAGGGTTGCTGCATAGGTACACACATGCCATGGTGGTTTGCAGTCTCCATCCCCCACCTCACCTACATCAGGCATTTCTCCCAGTGTTTTCCCTCCCCAGCATCCTCGCCCCCAGCTGTCCCTCCCCTATCCTCCCACCCCTCAATCTACCCCAGTGTGTGATGTTCCCCTCCCTCTGCCCACGTGTTCACATTGTTCAACACCCACCTATCAGTGAGAACATGCAAAAATATGGAACACTTCATGAATTTGCATGTCATCCGTGCACAGGGACCATGCTAATCTTCTCTGTATTGTTCCAATTTTAGTATATGTGCTGCTGAAAGAAGCACTTGTTTCCTTAAATTTTCTTTCTTTTATTTTTATTTTTTTAAAAAAAGATGGGGTCTCACCATGTTGGTTAGGCTGGTCTTGAACTCCTGACCTCAAGTGATCTGCCCGCCTTGGCCTCCAAAGTGCTTGGATTACAGACATGAGCCACCGCGCCCAGCCTAAATTTTTTTTTAATTAATAAATTTTTTTTTGAGTCTCACTCTGTTGTCCAGGCTTGAGTGTAGAGGCATGATCTCAGCTCATTGCAACTTCTGCCCCCTGGGTTCAAGTGATTTTCCTGCCTCAGCCTTGTTGGAAATGAAAACTCAGTGTTGCAAAGAAAACAAGCACTCAAGCAAAGAATTTCTCAGTAAGGCAAATTTACTTCTGCAGAAGGGTGCTGCTTGCAGGTCTGGTCACCATGAGAGCACACTGAACAAAGGAGAATAGGGGTTTTTATTCCTAATGCAACTTCTGCCTCTGTGTCCTTTTCCCGTTGGCTAGGGTTGGACCACACACTCTAAACTAGTCCCAATTGGCTAAACATTTAAACTTTCTTAGATAAAGTAGGCGCATCATGGGGGAGAAGGGAGAGAAGGAAGGGGTTAACTATGGAGGACTAGAGAGCTAGTCTGTTCCCAAATAAGAAAAGGAATGTGAACTGGGACTGTGGCATGTCTATGCATATTTAGACAGGTTAAAGCATAGCAAAATCAAAAAGAGGAAAAAGTGGGGGGATACTTGGAATTAAAGAACAAAGAACAGAGAGACTGCTTGCTTGCTAAGCTGTTTGAAGAGGAACCTAACCATATCTCACAGCCTCCCGAGTAGCTGGGATTACAGGCGTTTGCCACCACATGCAGCTAATTTTTGTATTTTTACTAGAGACAGGGTTTCACCATCTTGACCAGGCTGGTCTTGAACTCCTGACCTGGTGATCCACCCACCTCAGCTTCCCAAAGTGCTTGCATTACAGGCATGAGACACTGTGCCCAACTGTATAATTTTTAATGTATAATATTTATATATAATATATAAAATATATATTATATATGTATACACATATATATATGTATAATCCTGAAATTTTAATATTTTTTAAGATGGAGTCTTGTTCTGTCACCCAGGCTGGAGTGCAATGGTGTGATCTCAGCTCACTGCAACATCTGCCTCCTCACTTCAAGCAATTTTCCCGTGTCACACTCCTGGGTAGCTGGGATTACAGGTGCTGGCCACCACACCCAGCTGTTTTTTGTTTTTGTTTCTTTGTTTTTTTTAGTAGAGATGAGGTTTCACAATATTGGCCAGGCTGATCTCGAAATTTTGACCTCAGGTGATCTGCCTGTCTTGGCCTCCCAAAGTGCTGGGACTATAGGTGTGAGCCACTGTGCCTGGCTGATTCATTGGAATGTCTTTACTTTTCAGTACATTTATTCTTCTTAGGTGGTGCAAAGAGTGATATAAATGAAATAAAGATCCAGCTTAAATCAACTCAGACAGCAAAAATGCTAGAAGTCTCTTCTTTTTCCAGGCTCTGAGTCCCATCCCCAATTCTCATCTAGTGGCACCCTCATTGCTGAGAAGCTTCTCAGGCTCTGTCTCTGGGCCCTCTGGTAACAACCCCTTGCAGACACACCCTCTTCATCACACACACACACACACACACACACACACACACACACACACACACAGTCTCAGCCTCTTCATGGAAAGTTCTTTCTCTTCTGGCTCTGAATGAAGCCTAGCTCTCTCCATAACAGTCAATGGAAACTCTTCAGCATCCCCAGGGCCAGGGGTGCATGATGATAGAGAAGGGTGGCGAGCAGAGGGAAATGATGTCCCCTCCTCTCTCCCCTCTCACCTAGCTCCATCTTCATGCCACAGCCCCAGCTCCCCTAAGGCCCCTGCCATTCAGCAATTCCACTGCCTATGGTGTTAACTTCAAGGCCACCAGTCCTGTGTCTCAGTGAGATAGAATGGAAATGGGATGTGGCTCCTACTTCATGGTTTTTTGTTTTCTTTTTTTGTTGTTGTTTTATTTTTGAGATGGAGTTTTACTCTTGTTGCCCAGGCTGGAGTACAATGGTGCAATCTTGGCTCACTGCAATCGCCACCTCCCAGGTTTAAGTGATTCCCTGCCTCAGGCTCCCAAGTGGCTGGGATTATAGGCATGTGCCACCACACTCAGCTAATTTTGTGTTTTTAGTAGAAATGGGGTTTCACCACGTTGGTCAGGCTGGTCTCAAACTCCTGATCTCAGGTGATCCACCCACCTCAGCCTCCCAAAGTGCTGGGATTACAGGTGTGAGCCACCGCGCCTGGCCCCTACTTCATGTTTAACATCCCTTGTACTTGAAAAAATCTAGGAACTGACCTTATGAAACCTAAATATCAAACCAGGGTGTCCAGTGTGCTACTTCAGGAAGGAATGCTGAACAATTGATTTGAGTCTCATTGCTGCTGGCCAGGCCACGAGGGGACCCTTGATGCAAGAGAAGCATGGCAGCCAGACATGCTGACCTGCATCCCGGCCCCTCAGTGCTCTGCCCTACTCCTGAGATCAGTGCCCACACTTTGCTGAATAAAAAAGCTTTTTTTGGCTGGGATGATAGGCATGAGCCACCGTGCCTGACCACTACTTGCATTTTCAACAGCGCTTCATTTGGAGTATTATTTCTCCCTGAAATTCTCATTTGTTTCGGGATATCAGTCTGTGCTGGTACTCTTTGCACATCTTTACTGCTTTTCCAGTCTTCTGGGAAATGCATGGTTCTTCACCCCGGCCCTTTTGGGTCCAGGCCCACTTTCTTTACCATGTAGTGTGTACTGACCAAGTGCTGTGTGTTCACAGATGTGTCCCAGACAGACTAAAGCACAGTCCCTGTCCTCAGGGGAAATTTCAGGGAGCTTGCAGTCCAGAGAGAAGTACAATGTAAGGGAATCATTGAAAAACAGTGTGACACACAAAACAAAAGAAGCCTTTGTTTAGTCCAGAAGTCATGCAAAAGACAGGGTGGACTCTCAGGAGGGCTGGAGCAAAATCTGGGAAGGCTTCAAGAGGGAAGTGAGTATAAAAGTGGCCTTCGCAAATAGAGAAGAACAGAAAAATTATTTCGGGCAGAGGAAACATTCCCAGGGCAATGCCAAAAAGGTAGACAGAAGTAGATTCACACAAATAGAATTCTGAGCAATTTGCAAACAGCATATTCCTCTATTTCCATGCTTCTCAACCAGGGCAATTTTGTCCTACCCCAGCAATATTTGGCTATGTCTGGAGACGTGTTTCATAATCACAAGCTGGAGGGAGCTAACACCTAGTAGTTGGAGGCCAGGGAGGCATCTAAACACCTCACAGTTCACAAGACAGCCTCTCACACAAGGAATTATCTGACTAAAATGTGAATAACGCTGCCACTGAGAAGTCATGTTCAATTTTCACTTCAGTCTGAGAAGTCCAGCTCCAGGCCAAATTCTATGTGTGATTTTCAGACCTGACCATAGGTGGTTACAAAGGTTTTTACCTGGCAGGTCTCTGAGTGCTGGGGAACTGCACTGTCCATCGTAGCCTTGCTGCATAGCTGATGCATTGCAGTTGTACAAGGGAGTTGCAAAGACTCAGAAGCCATCCCCACACCCACTCCCAAGCTGGGTTCTTAGACACATCTGCAGGCCTAGCCTAGGCACCTCCATTTTGAGGTGAGGAGAGGTGCCTCAGGTGAGACCACCTTTTTTTCTTTTATAGAAGTAGAAAGTTATATGTATACACACACACACACACACACACACACACACACACACACACAGAGAGAGAGAGAGAGAGACAGAGAGACAGAGAGAGAGACAAAGTCTCGCTCTGTCACCCAGGCTGGAGTGTGGTGGCACGATCTCTGCTCACTGCAACCTCTGCCTTCTGGGTTCAAGCGATTCTCCTGCCTCAGCTTCCCAAGTAGCTGGGATTATACGCACCCACCACCACGCCTGGCTAATTTTTGTATTTTCAGTAGAGATCGGTTGTTACTATTTTGGCCAGGCTGGTCTTGAACTCCTGACCTCAGGCAATACACCTGCCTCGGCCTCCCAAAGTGCTGGGATTACAGGCGTGAGCCACCACCCCAGACTTCTTTTTATAATTTTTAATTTTTTGAGATGGAGTCCTGTTGCCCAGGCTGGAATGCAGTGCTGTGATCTTAGCTCACTGCAACCTCCGCTTCCCAGATTCAAATGATTCTCCTGCCTCAGCCTCCTGAGTAGCTAGGACTACAGGCCCCCGCCATCACACAGTGTCTCATGCCTGTAATGCCAGCACTTTGGGAGTCTGAGGTGGGCGAATCACGAGGTCAAGAGATTGAAACCATCCTGGCCAACATGGTGAAAACCTGTCTCTACTAAAAATACAAAAATTAGCTGGGCATGGTGTTGGGTGCCTGTAGCCCCAGCTACTCCGGAGAGGCTGAAGCAGGAGAATCACTTAAACCCGGGAGGCAGAGGGTGCAGTGAGCCATGATCACGCCACTGCACTACAGCCTGAGTGACAGAATGAGACTCCCTATGTATATATGTGTGTACATGTGCATATGTATATACACATATGCGTACTTGTGTGTATGCGCATACATATACATGTGTACGTGTATGTGCACGTGTATGTGTGTACATGTACGTATGTGTTTACATGCGTGTACCTGTGGGTATGTGCATACATGTTTTATGTGTGTACATGTACGCATGTGTGTATATGTGTATGTATGTACACGCATGTATGTATGTGTACGCATGTGTGTACATGCACTGTGTATGCATGCATGTATGTACATGCACGTGTGTATGTGCTCATGTATGCGTGTACATGTACGTATGTATGTGCATGTATGTACGTACAGGTACATATGTATGTGTACACATGCATGTGTGCACATGTAGTATGTGTACACATGTATGTTTGAGTAAACATGTATGTATGTGTATACACATATGTATACGCAGGTAGTCATGTGTATACATGTACATGTATTCATGTATGCATGTGAAAACATGCATGCATGTGTATGTGTGTGCGTACATGTGTGCATGTGTGTATGTGTATACACATGTATAGGCATGTGTGTAATGTGTGCGCGTATACATGCATGTGTATACATGTATGTGTATGTATATGCATGGACGGATGGGTGTGTATATATGTATGTGTATACATGTATGTATATGTATATGCATGTATGGATGGGTGAGTATACATGTATGTGCATGCATGTATGTGTATGAGTGTATATATGTGTGTATCCATGTATGTATAATTGTGTACATGTGTATGTATATGTGCCTGCATGTATACATGTGTGTATAGATGTGTGCATATACGTATGTATATATGTATGTATGTTTAAACATGTGCATGCATGTGTGTATACATGTAAGTGTATGTTTATACATGTGTGCATGGGCATGCGTGTATATATGTGCACATACATGTGTGCATATATGTGTGGACATGCATGTATGCACGTGTGTGTACACGTGTGTGCTTGAGCACATGTATGTGTATGCTTGTGTGTACCTCCATGTGTATACATGTGTGTACATGTGCATGTGTATGTATGCACATGCATGTATGTGCCTTGTATACATGTGTGGGCATGTATATATGTACATGTATATGTATGTGTGTACATGCATGTATATATACACACATATGTATATACATATTTATAGAGAGAGGTGGGGTTATACCATGTTAGCCAGGCTGGTCTCAAACTCCTGACCTGATCCACCTGCCTCAGCCTTGCAATGTGCTGGGACTACAGGCATGAGCCATGGTGCCCAGCTGAGACCACCTTCTCTGGGGTGCCTTGAAGACATTTTCCCCACCAGGACTTTTTCGCTCCTAGCCCTTCCCCACTCCCTCCCCGGCCCCCTGGCAGTTCAACTGGCTCTGACTCAGCTCTAGACATAGTTACATTATGCAACTATTTGGTTTTCTTTGTCTTTGAATCTAGCAGGCACTTAATAATTTTAGAATTGAATGACTGAGAACATAGTTTCATTTTCCAGATGACAAACTTAAAAGAAGTCATTAACAGGATGATAGAATAAGACTTTAAGAAATTTTGTAGACAGCTTGGCAAAGGAAAATGTCATTGGGCAAACGTAAAATCCTCCACTTAGGCCTACTAAAACAGTAACAGTAGAGGTGTGGAATGCAGCATATGGAAGTGTTAGGATTCCCTGATATTTAGGAGTATGTGTGAGGCAGGAAAACAGGGTCTGGAGGCAGGGAACATAAGGCCCATTCACACTTCAGCTATCACAGGAAATACCCTCTCCACAGTAAATGATTTTGCAACTTTACTACATCCTCTTCATGTACATAGGGCATACCCCAGATAACCAGTGGAACCCTCTAGACGGTATTTACACTCCCAAAAATTCTGTAACAGGATCCTTGGGCCCCTATGCTTGGGCCCACTCCCACACTGTGGAGTGTACTTTCATTTTCAATAAATCCCTTCATGCTTTCCTTGCTTGTGCGTTTTGTCCAATTCTTTGCTCAAGATGCCGGGAACCTGGACACCCTCCACCATGTCATGCAGAACGTAATCCCACTGGACTCTGGCTGAGCAGGCCATCCCAGAAGTTTCATGTTCAGTTTAGGTGTTCTCTGAAAAATTATTTGTTTAACTGTGTGATTGAAATGTATCTAAATATTTAATTAAATATGCAAATAGAGAAAAGAAAAAATTCAGGAAGCCACATAGTGAAAATGTTCCCTTCCACCTCTGTCCGATGTCTACCATTTTCCCTCCCCAGAGGCAATTACTATTTATTCATCATTTTCTTTTTTTTTTTTTTTCTGAGACAGCGTCTTGCTCTGTCACCCAAGCTGGAGTTCAGTGGCACAATCTTGGCTCATTGAAACTTCTGCCTCCCAGGTTCAAGTGATTCTCATACCTCAGCCTCCCAAATAGCTGGGATTAGAGGTGTGAGCCACCACACTTGGCCCTATTCACCATTCTTCGTGTTTTTTTTTGTTTTTTTGTTTTTGTTTTTGAGACAGAGTTTTACTCAGCTGTTCAGGCTGGGGTGCAATGGCATGGTCTGGGCTCACTGCAACCTCCGTCTTCCAGGTTCAAGTGATTCCCCTGCCTCAGCCTCCCAAGTAGCTGGGATTACAGGCACCCACCACCATGCCCAACTAATTTTTGTATTTTTAGTAGAGACAGGGTTTCACCATGTTGACCAGGCGGGTCTCGAACTCCTGACCTCAGGTGATCCACCCACCTCGGCCACTCAAAGTGCTAGGATTACAGGCGTGAGCCACCCTCCTCGGCCTTCACCATTCTTTAGAAAGGCCATTGACTATAGGGAATGTGTGCAAGGAAACAAATGAGTGAATTAGGATGATTATGGTGGAGAAGGCAAGAAACAGCAGCAGAAAGCAAGATGATATGAAGACTTCTCAGGAAGAAGGGCCCGAACAAAGCTGCATTTGCTACAACTCTCATGGAACAGAAGCTTCCAGGCCGCACACTGACATGGGTCTCTTCTGAGCCTTCAATCTAATTTTGTGTTCATAATTGTTATTCTTCTTGCTGAAAAAGGGCTGCCCACGTTCAATAAGGTTAGCCCACTAACCAGTTCTGGTTCCACCCTAGAGCCAGAATGAGTCTGCATGACTCCATAACTTCTTAGGAGAAAACAAAGACTAATAATTGAAACTTACAGCGAGGCAGAACATTGCTCAATATCTGGAAATTCTCCCAGTCAGCTCTATTAAAAATTGGGATGGGCTGCAGAAAACCTGTGAGCATGTCACTGGAAGTCTTCAAGTAGGAGCAGAATGATCGCCTTCTGGATGTTGTAAGGAAGAAAGATTCAGGAATCTGAATCTCTAAGATAAGCTGTAGAGCATCTAGAAATCATTTTTTAGCTGTGCATTATAGCAGGCACCCCAATGTATCAGTTTGTTAGCATTGTTTAAATTGCTATAGTACTATAAAGTAATACAAATACATATTCAAAAGTATTCAATATTTCAGAATGACCTTTTCTCAAACATTCACCATTAGGAGGTTACTGAATTTAATTGGCAATACACTCCTAATCGCCCACTCCTCTAGCCAGGCTCTTGGATACTGGATTCCTTGCTCAAAAATAGCCTAGGTTGGGTGTGGCTACTCATGCCTGTAATCTCAGCACTTTGGGAAGCTAAGGCAAGTGGATTGTTTTAGCCCAAGAGTTCGAGACCAGCCTGGGGAACATGATGAAACCCCCTCTCTACTAAAAATACAAAAAAAAAAAAATGAGCTGGACATGGTAGCAAGCATCTGTAGTTCCAGCTACTTGGGAGTCTGAGGTGTAAGGATCACCTGAACCTAGGAGGTGGAGGCTGCAGTGAGCTGTGATCATGCCACTGCACTCCAGCCTAGGTGACAGAGTGAGATTGAGACTCTGTCGAAAGAAAGAAAGAAAGAAAGAGAGAGAGAAAAGGAAGAAAGAAAGAAAAAGAAAGAAAGAGCGAGAGAGAGAGAGAGAAAAGGAAGAAAGAAAGAAAAAAAAAGAAAGAAAGAAAGAGAAAAAGAAAGAAAGAAACCCAGAAGTCTCATCCCAGCAGCTCTGTCATCATCGTTGCTGCCATGACAGTTAAGTGCAGCAGCCCCTTGGTCCTTCAAAGTACATCAGACACACCATCACAGGGAACCACTGGTGACAGTCTGACTAATAGTGATGACCCCATGTGCTGTAGATTACTAATATTCAGTTTCCTACCAGAAAGGACGTCAGCACTATCATCAAGGTCAAAGACACCTCCATACCAATCCCGTAATCTAATCTGTGAGAGTGTTTTCTTGGACCTCATACCCAGTGTGACATCAGTCATGGTCCAGTCAAGAAAACAGAAACAATTTTAGCATTTCAACAGAGAGAATTTAATATAAGAAATTGGTGAATCAGGTGGGGCTTGGTGGCTCACCCCTGTGTAATCCCAGCACTGTGGAAGCCTAAGGCGGGTGGATCACCTGAGGTCAGAGTTCAAGACCAGCCTGGCCAACATGATGAAACCCCATCTCTACTAAAAATACAAAAATTAACTGGGCATGGTGGCATGTGCCTGTAGTCCCAGCTACTTGGGAGACTGAAACAGGAGAATCGCTTGAACTCAGGAGGCGGAGGTTGCAGTGAGCCAAGATCATGCCATTGCACTCCAGCCTGGGTGACAGAGTGAGACTCTGTCTCAAAAGAAAAAAAAAATTAGCCGGGCATGGTGCTGGGTGCCTGTAATCCCAGCTACTTAGGAGGCTGAGGCAGGAGAATTGCTTGAACCTGGGAGATGGAGGTTGCAGTAAGCCAAGATTGTGCCACTGTACTCCAGCCTGGGAGACAGAGTGAGACTCTGTCCAAAAAAAAAAAAAGAAAAGAAAAGAAAAAGAAATTGGTGGCCGAATGCAGTGGCTCATGCCTATAATCCTAGCACTTTGGGAGGCCGAGGTGGGCAAATCATGAGGTCAGGAATTTGAGACCAGCCTGGCCAACATAGGGAAACTCTGTCTCTACTAAAAATACCAAAAAAAAAAATTATCTGGGCGTAGTGGCAGATGCCTGTAATCCCAGCTACTAGAGAGGCTAAGGCAGGAGAATCGCTTGAACTCAGGAGGCAGAGGTTGCGGTGAGCCAAGATCTCATCATTGCGTTTCAGCCCGGTGACAGAGTGAGACTCCATCCGCACCAAAAAAAAGAAAAATAAAAAGAAATTGGTGATGCAAGTAAAAAGGCAAAAACAGAAAACTGAGGCAGCACAGGCCTTAAAGGCAGGAGGCAGTGTGGAGGCCAAAGCAGCTCCACCAAAGACACTGATCCTCCACGTTGGCTTCTGGTTAACCCCTGTTCCTGGAAGCCTCTAAGATTTCCAGTGCATGTGTTGTTCCTTGTGTAAGAGCAAGTACTTACCAGAAATCCTGCCCTTAGGTCAAACGACCTTGATTTTATCATATTTCAATTGTCCCTCACATCTCTTCTGAAGTATGTACACCTTTTCCCAATGGTGTATGAACCCTGGGTCTGGGGATGATGGCGCAGGGTCTGCGCAGTCACCAAAGACACAAACCTGGCTTCTGTTTTTAAGTCCCTGTTAAATGTTTCTTTTCTAAGAAACGATTTGTCAGCCTCCTTCTTGAGGCTGTCAGCTTCCTTGGACTTTGGAGGCAGGTTTACAGAGACCTGCTCACCACAAAACAGGTAGCTACCGACCTTAGGGTTGGGGAAACAGAGGCAGAGGCTGGGGTTGTCAGAACCTGGAAGCTGGGAGGAGGAGGGCCACAGAGCTGAGAGCTGGACCTCTGGGCAGGGCACTGCTGCGGCTGCCATAGCAGGCTCAAAGGGGAACCTTAAGGAAAGGGTGCTGCCTGGCTGGTGCTGTAGCCTCTACAGGGCATGGGAGTCTGGCTCAGAGTGTGTGGAGAGCTGGAGGGAGGCCGACAAGGACAGCAGATGAGCAGGTCCCTTCTCTCTCTTCCCCCACCATCTCCTTCCCTCACTCCTCCTGCTAAATTTTAACAAGAGCCAGCTGCCAAAGGGAGACAAACACGTCTGCAGAGTCTTAGCCTCAGCATCAAATTGCAGAGCGGGGGAGGGTGGTTTTGAGCTGAGAGACAAACCCTTAATAACCAGTATACCACCCCTGCCCATACACACAGGAGAAAGTCTGGACTCCTTAGGGTGGCTGATGCAGCCTCTCCTGACCTGGCCTGCTCCCCAGCCCTGCTGCCTCCCTCTCTGAAGGAAGCCTCTTCTCTGCCTCTCTAGATCTGGCAATGTTCATCTCCCTTAGGTTCTGCTGCACCTGCTCAGGTAACTATGAGATCACTGGTAATGTTTCTCATTTATTGACCAACACATCTGTTTCCCCTACTAAAATTCCCAAAACCTGGCCAGGCACAGTGGTTCATGCCTATAATCCCAGCACTTTGGGAGGCCAAGATAAGAGGATCGCTTGGGCCCAGGAGTTCAAGACCAGCCCCGCCAACATAGCAAGACCCTGTCTGCACAAAAATTAAAAAATAAAAAACGGCCGGATGCGATGGCTCATGCCTGTAATCCCAGCACTTGGGGAGGCTGAGGCAGGCAGATGACAAGGTTAGGAGTTCAAGACCAGCCTGGCCAATACAATGAAACCCCGTCTCTACTAAAAATACAAAAATTAGCCAGGTGTGGTGGTGCGCACCTGTAGCCCCAGCTATTCAGGAGGCTGAGGCAGAAGAATCGCTTGAACCAAGGAGACCGAGGTTGCAGTGAGCCGAGATCACACCACTGCACTCCAGCCTGGGTGAAAGAGTGAGATTCTGTCTCAAAAAAGAAAAAAAAAAAGTAAAACAAAAAACTTAGCTGGGTGTGATAGCATGCACCTGTGGTCTCAGCTACTCGAGAGGCTGAGGTAGAAGGATCGCTTGAGCCCAGAAATTTGTGGCTACATGTCACTGCACTCCAGCCTGGGCCCTAGAGCAAAACCCTGTGGCCAAAAAAAAAGCAGTATTCATTCAACCCAGGGGATAGATTCCACACCTCAGCCCTTCTAGTCTGGGGTACCAGGCACAAAGTAGAGACTGGGCCTAGGTCTTGGATCTCATAATTGGAAGAGAAGTGACCTGCTTCTTTGCCTTATATATATATTTTTTTCAATTAGCTCTCACTCTGTCGTCCAGGCTGGAGCTGGAGTTCAACGGAATGACCTCAGCTCACTGCAGCCTCAACCTCCCCAGCTCAGAGATCCTTCCACTTCAACCTTCTGAGTAGCTGGGACTACAGGTGCACACCACCATGCCCAGGTAATTATTTAATTTTTGTAGTGATGGAGGTCTAGCTACGTTGCCTATGCTGGTCTCAAACTCCTGGGCTCAAGTGATTCTCCCACCTCAGCTTCCAAAGTGCTAGGATTACAGGCATGAGCCACCCCGCTGGCGGGGTCTTTTTTTCAGAATGATTCTTTTCTTTCCTTTTTTAATTTATTTTTTTTATAGAGGCGGGGTTTCATCAGGCTGGTCTTGAACTCCTGACCTCATGATCCACCTGCCTCGGCCTCCCAAAGTGCTGGGATTACAGGTGTGAGCCACTGTGCCCGGCCCAGAATGATTATTTTCTATTGTTGAGATGTAGCTGATGTGAGCTGGCTCATCAATAGCTTTGAAATAGCCTGTATTTTTTACTAGAAGCAAATTATGTCAGGCCAATTTTTATTTTTCCTCTCTCAAGAAACACAATCAGCTGTCATAAGTGAATAAAAATCCTTATATGTCTCATCGGTTGTTGTTCTAGATTCATTTACCAACCACCACACTCTATTAGAAGCCAGAGTTTATGGGGTTAGAGCTGGAAAACTGACAAAGTAAATGTCCTTTAGTATTTCTCATTGCATCCTAAGTCAATATGATGCTTCATGTTAAGCAGTGCAATCACAGCAAGTAATAAGACTTTCCGTACCAAACCACACTTAGTTTGTTTTCTTCGACTTTTCTAGTGCTGGGGGTGGCAGGAAGAGACAGGTGACACAGCATGGCCAGTGCTATATAGCATAGAATGCTTTTAACAGAGAACAAAGTGTTTGTACTACTAAAAGGCAGAAATCTGGGGCACAGTGGGTGTTTAGTAACTGAATTGCTATGAATGATTTTCCGTAAATATCTAAATAACATTCCAGCCTTTGCCAGCTTCATAGCAGGATTAGACAGTAGGAATGCACTGAGTTTGTGCTCCTGGAGGAAGCAAGATTGGGGGAAGGGAGGCAACAGAAATGAGGGCAGAGATGCGGTTTATCTCCTCCTGGCGCGGTAGGCCCTGGGTACAGGAAGCCCCAGGTGGGATGACAGGTGGGAGACCTCTGTCTACTGGTGACCCAGAAGTACACCTATGCCTTCAGGATGAAGTGTGCTCTGCTCCTCACCCAAAGGTTTAGTTTTGAATTACATCCACATTCAGAAGAATTACATGTATTCTGAACATACAACTCACTGGATTGTCACAAACTATGCAACCAGCACCAGGTTAAAAACATACTATTTCATTTTATTTTTATTATTATTATTATTTTGGGGACAGGGTCTGGCTCTGTCGCTCAGGCTGGAATGCAGTGGCGTGGATCTCAGCTCACTGCAACCTCCGCCTCCCAGGTTCAAACGATTCTCCTGCCTCAGCCTCCGGAGAAGCTGGATTACAGGCGCAGGCCACCACGCCCAGCTAATTTTTATATTGTTAGTAGAGACAGGGTTTCGACACATTACTCAGGCTGGTCTCGAACTCCTGACCTCAAGTGATCCGCCCGCCTCGGCCTCCCAAAATGCTGGGATTACAGAAGTGAGCCACCATGCCCAGCCAAAAAGATATTATTTTAATAATATGAATGTAACTTGCATGTGTATGAAATGCCCAAGGTGACAGGGTGTTATGAAAATGTCTCCCTTCCTTCTATTCACCTGGTCACCCAGGTCTCCTAACTAGAGGAAAAAAAACATTGTCAGTAGTTTCTTAATCAATGAGTTTTAAACGAAACAGACTTCGTGATATCTGTAAGATCTCGGCTTGGGCTCCGGGGTACTGGGTGAGGCTGGAAGGCTCTTTGTGTGAGCTCAGGACGGCGCTGGACGACCGGGCCCTGGCTCCAGCTCCCGGCTGCAGCGTCCCTGAGCCTATCCCGCCGCGCTGGCTCGGGCTGTGCGGGGAAAGCGGGCGAGGCGCAGGACCCCGGCCTGGGTCCAAGCCGACAGCTGGTATCACGGGGCCCCTGGTGGGAAGACCGGTGGGGGTGGGGGTGGGGGTGCACAGACCCGGGGAATCTGAGACGCAAGGTTTCTGGGCACTTGGCCGCTAGTGAGGAAGGCTCGAGGCCGATCCTGGCCCAAAGCAGGGCACCGGGCCATTGTCAGTCCTAGGAAGGGGGACTGGGAGGAGCCCGAGAGGGGTGGCCTTTCCTTGGGGCAGCGTGGAAGGGAGGCAGCACTGCCAGGTCAGGAGTAGAGCTGGGCCTTGGCGGGCTGCCCCTGAGGTGTCTGGCAGCCCCTCCTAGGGGCTATTCCTCCGACGTCTCCAGAAGGTCCTTCGGGTGTGTCTGGGGTCAACCCTTCTAGAGTATGGGGGCGGCTTCTCGGGGGGCCAGACTACAGCACCGAGCGGAAGCCGGCAGAAGCTGGGGTTGGGGGGCGGCTTTTGGTTTGTAGATCTCCAGGAAGAGTGATTTTAAAAATAGCCTGACTGACGTGTAAAGAACCCTGTCAAGTACCGTTTGCTGAGTCATGAGTGCCTGTTCAAGTTAAAGCCTGAGAACTGAAGGAAGGGGTGGGTAAAAAAAGGACTAGCCAACGCCGGGGCGCCTCTAAGCTGGTAAATACGGCCGGCCTGAAGTGGGGCAAAGGTCGCCAGAGGGAAATACGGGCCCGGGGGAAATACGGGCCCAGGCCGCGAGGCTGGCCTGAGTCTGTGGTTTGTGGTTCCTCTGCTGGAAGCCCAGATATGGCACTTTCACTTTAAAGACAATAAAGAAAACGATTGCTGCCACGTGTGTACCTATGCAACAATCTTTTTTTTTTTTTTTAAAGAAAGAGGAAGAGAGAGGGGGGAGAGAGAACAGGAGTCTTGTTCTATTGCCCAGGCTGGAATGCAATCTAAAAATAGGTATTAAAGACCTCTTTTATGCCAATAATTGTGCTTAACAACGGAGACAGGAAGGAATAAGGGAAGACAATAACAAACAGCCAACCAATATTTCATTTAAATCTGTGAAATACTATGCAATTGCTGAAAAGCGATTTACTTCCAATTATGTGGTCACTTTTAGAACAGGTGTAATGTAATACTGAGAAAAATGTATGTTTTGTGCCTTTGGGGTGGAGAATTCTATAGATATTTATTGAGTTTACTTGTTCCAGGTCTGAATTCAAGTCATAAATGTCCTTGTTAATTTTCTATCTCGTTGATCTGTCTAATGTTAACAATATGGTATTAAAGTCTCCCGCTGTTATTGTGCGGGAGTCTAAGTCTCTTTATAAGTCATTAAGAACTTGACTTATGTATCTGGGTGCTCCTATATTGGGCGCATATATATTTATGATCATTAGCTCTTCTTGTTGCATTGATCCTTTTACCATTAAGTAATGTCCTTGTTTCTTTTAGTCTTTATTACTAATAAAGTCTGTTTTATCAGAGACGAAAATTACAACTCCTGTTTTTTTTTTTTTTTTTGCTCTCCATATGATTGGTGAATCTTCCTCCATCCCTTTGAGTCTTTGTGTGTCCTTGCATGTAAGATAGATCTGGATACAGCATACCGACGAGTTTTGACTTTTTATTCAATTTGCCTGTCTGTGTCTTTGATTGGGGCATTTAATCCATTTAAATTTAGGATGAATATTAATATATGTGAGTTTAATATTGTCATTTAATGCTAGCTGGCTGTTTTGCCCATTAGTTGATATAGATTCTTCATTATGGTAATACTCTTTACCTTTTGGTAAGTTTTTGGGATGACTAATACTGGTTGTTCCTTTCTGTATGCAGTGCTTCTTTCAGAAGCTCTTGTAAAGCAGGCCTGGTAGTGATGAAATCTCTGAGTACTTGCTTGTTCGTGAAAAATTTTATTTTTCCTTCACTTATGAAGCTTAGTTTGGCTGGATATGAGATTCTGGGTTAAAAATTCTTCTCTTGGAGGATATTGAATATCGACCCCCACACTCTTCTAGTTTGTAGGGTTTCTGCTGAGACATCTGCTGTGAGTCTGATAGGCTTCCCTTTATGGGTAACCTGACCGTTCTCTCTAGCTGCCCTTAGAATTTTCTCCTTTATTTCAACCCTAGTGAATCTGACGATTATGTGTCTTGGGGTTGCTCTGCTTGAGGAATATCTTTGTGGTGTTCTCTGTATTACCTGAAGTTGAGTATTATCCTGCCTTACTAGGTTAGGAAAGTTTTCCTGAATAATATCCTGAAGAATATTTTCCAGCTTGGATTCATTCTCTTCATGACATTCAGGT